>JAFVLL020001235.1:0-10942 GCA_021397915.2 Tor tambroides | reverse complement strand
ATGAACTAATCAATTCTCTTTCCGGCTCTGACTGCATAGGTTTAGTTTACGAGGTTGTCACGTGATGAACGAACGACTCAAACCCGAAGACTCGAAACAGGTGAACTAATTCAGTGCAGAACCTATAGGATGTTGCGCATGCGCGACTGAACGAATCACTCCCCGAGACGACTCGTTCTTCCCGAGTCACATTAAAGATTCGTTCAAAATGAACGAATCGTTCAAGAATGACCCATCACTAATATGTATGTTCAGAGGTCTTATTCCACTTATTCCATTGGAGGCAAATGACAAAATGGATATGTAAACTACAAACAGGCATCACTGGTTTGTTTCCAAATCTATCAGAATTTTTGTATACAATCATTATGGGAGTGGACTTGGATGTTTAACACCTTTACCACTCACTTCACTCGAAGAACATTTAGTCACTGTGCACATATCTTACATATGTACTATGTAAGATCCCTTGGCTTGTAATGTGATGGCCACTGACCTCAGTAGAAAGGCTGAGGATGAACTTTTGGAATTGTCCAGTGATCACATTTTAATCAGTAGACCCCAGCAGAATTTTGACCCACAGTTGAAAAGGAGTATGAGGAGGCTGCTCTTCAGGCCATGAAAATATTGCAGCCTTTCCCAACCACATATCTTCGTGAGACAACTCTCTTGGCCACAATGATAATACAGGGCAGCAATCTTAACAAAAGTTAAAATGGGGTCAGATGTTACTGTGTGAGGAGACAGGTATTAAAAGAATGAGACATAAAACAGAAATTAAAGGGGTTCAAAACAGAGTATTTACAATCTTCACATGAAACTCTAAAACATCACATTAAAACCAGTGACTTGTTAAAAGCATAGAGTCCAATGCAACATACCATACCCTAAAATAGTCCATAAGAATCCTACTGTGTGTTGATAAGTCCCACTGTGAAATTGTCCAATGGTGTATATACATTCCAATAAAGCAATGATCCAAATCCCTGAAGTTGTGTCTCGAAAGGTAAGTCCCCAAAATGGTAACTCCGCAATCCAGAATAGCGGTTGTTGTATTTAGTGACTGTCCATTTGTTTGCCATGCTACTCTCTTTATACAGGTGTGTTTCCCACTTCCATTACTTAAAGACATGCACACATGAAACAGTAAGAGGAATAAAATGGACTAAGGAAACATGTAAACCATTTAAAACTATCATACATAAAATCATTGTCAAGTCACCTTAATTTATAAACCGCTTTATACGATACAGATTGTGGCAAAGCAGCTTTTACAGTGTTAAACAGGAACATAGTGTGTCTCCTCTGGCCAGATGAAACCAGCATGGAGTGGTTCAATTCCAGGCCGCAACACAAGTCACAACGACACAATGTCACAAATGAATATGAATGTGTGTTGTTATTCTGCTCAAAATTTCATAAATTTCAGATTGATTATTTTGCACTCCTGACATAAATTAAGAAATTACTGTGACTGCAACTGAGTTTTATCATAAACAGTGGTCAAATATCGAAGCTGGAGTCTTTACTCTTCCTAATGATACACAGTTTGTCCAGATCAAGTAAGAGTATAATGTTTCAAAGTGCTGTGAAATTTGTACAACAATAATCTGTGGCCGCCTGTGATCTTTGCATGTTACAGGGTAAAAATGAGGGGGAAAATACAACTGTATAAAATTCCTGTAATTCAAGATAAATTTGCAACTGGATGCAAGCAGGAGTCTAAGATATGAAATTATGTGCAGGTACATAGTCCAAAAAGATAACACTTGACAATATCCTCTTTAATTACAAGAAGTCCTTTATATGATATATATTTATGTATTGTTATGTGTGTTTAGGCATGTGTATATAATGCATAATGTATTATTGTTGGAACTGAATGACTGACATGTAAATGTATGTATTTGTGTAGAATGCATATCCTCTCCATGTCTGCATGATGGCACCTGCATCGTAGACTCCTCTCACTCCTTCCACTGTGCTTGCCTGGCTGGATATACTGGAAAGAGATGTGAACATGGTGAGAACAGTCTTTTTAAGAGACAAATGAACAATTTAAATCTATCCATATACAGACATTACCAGAGGTTAAGTCTAACCTAGTGAAAAATAAATATACTAAAATGTATTTGAAATACATTTATTTCATGCTAAGTATACTACAAATACATTTACATATTTATGTACATCATAAACATACCCTGCAATTGTACTTTTAGTATACTAAACTGGTATACTTAAAGTATGCTAAATTGGGACAACTAATTTTGTTCTTAATGCAATTTAAATGTGCAGAAGTAGTGCAACTAAAGATATGCTGAAGTACATTTGATTGTGCTAAAGTGGAACTATTGCAAGTATACTTCAGGTACACTTTATATATCTTGATATTATTCAAAGATCATACAATCATCATCAAAAGTGACATTAAAGCACATTTTAGGCTTAAAATTAAGAAATCTGCATTGTACACAAGTAGTACTGATAAAGATGAATTATAATTTTTATATCAGTAAGTCTCGAGCGATATGTCAGTAAATGTTAATAGATTTGAACTATTCTGTATGAGATAAATGTATTTTAAACATATTACTTTTTTACTAGGGTACGCTCAAACTGCAGCTAATTTGTTGTTCCTGTTACTGCTGCTGCTGTTGTTGTTGTTTTGTTTAAAATGTGTTAACTCTGTATGGTATCTTGTTTATACTACTACCTTTACAAGACAAATTCATGCCACTTTTTATTCTGCCCCGATGTGTTCCATGTATGCAAACTTGACAGATAGCTAACAGGATTCAGAAAAGGGTTGAACACAGGAAGAAATGTTCTTTTCCTCTTCTTTTCTCTTTTTTTTGTAAAAAAGCAAAGCCTCTTTAAGGCACAACATGTGAAGTAAACAGGGAAAGGAGCAATTTCTGGCTAACTGCATGGATGAATCTTGAACAGTGCAGTCATTTCCTGGTTAACCTCTAACCTAAGTGTCACATGACCTGAACCAACCACTAAGAAAACAGTACAGAGTTATCAATAGGTGTGTTCAACTTGAAGCGGCGCTGCGCAGAATGATCAGTGTATGACATCAGCGAGAGCAACTCAAAAGCATAAGGATCTATCTGCTCTCTTATCGCTCTCGCGGCATACACTGATCATTCTGCGCAGCACCGCTTCAAGTTGAACACACCTAATGTCTTCTTTGACCTTTTAGCCACAAGGTGCTAAATAAATAAATAACAGAATGTGTTCCATGAAAGCCTTGTTTTATGCTTGTCATTTGGACAAGTAAATCAGTCATTCACTTGTAAAAAATGTATTTTATTATTAAGCAATATTAAATGTTATAATACTTAATATTATATTATTATTACTATTATAATATTAAATTGATTTCTAGGACACTTTTTTTACCTTTATAAAAGGGCCATTTTCACCATAACCTTATTAAATGTACAGTACTGTATGTCATCTTTCCCATCAAATTCTTAAATTAAATATGAAAGCAAACCACCAGTAGGTGGCAGCACATGACTGTCTTAATGAGTGAGTTATTGAGTCATTAATTCAGCTGATTCCTTCAAACAGTTAATTCATTCAAGAATGAAGCAGGTGCCTTTCTTTATGAATGAGTTACTAAATCATTGACTCACTCGGTGCTTTGTTGCTCAGAGATGCACAACTGTTCTGCTGTGGCTTTGATGGAGCTATTTTTGTTGGCAAAATAGAGCAAAAACATTCAATATCCAGTCTAAAATGTAAGTCACTTAGTATTAACTTCTTATTTATTAAACTACTGTTGTATAAAATCAATGTCACACAGCAAACGTGTTGATATTCGGGAAAACATCACTCTTGGCCGTGTAGTGTCACTTTTGTGTCACACTTGTTTGTTTTAATTTCTCCACGAGTCTCTCTCACACAGTTTTTCTGTGTGACCTTGTTAATTATCATCCATAGTTTTTACAGAATCATTACACACAAACATTTTTGGTGGCTGAAGTTTCAGTGCTTCCCTGGTTTTCTTTTGTTATTGACATTTTAATCAAGCTACATGTCTGGTCGGGCAAGTAAAGTTCTCTTTCACTTGCCCCTTTAAAATTCCACTTGTCCAGGACAAGTGGACAAGTGAATAAATGGACACGCCTTAATGACGAGCCCTGTGTATGTATGCGATCTCTCAGTGCTTGAGTGCAGAAGCCCTTCGATTCCAGCCCACGGGACTATAGAGCATCTGGATGTAAGGGTTGGAGGACATGCTGTCTTCCAGTGTGACCCTGGATACATATTAAAGGGTTTCAGGATGGCCACCTGTTTATTGGATGGGTCATGGAGTACACCAACTCCACAGTGTGGTAAGCAACTGAAAACTCATTATAAAATACAGACCTAGAAGTAAGGCAGAAAAAAACCCTCATAAACTCAAATATGTCTTCATTAAACTTTCATCATACTCATGTTAAAATTAATTTGATCATAATTGAACCATGACTGTATCTTTTCATCAGTGCCTGACCAAAACTGCGGCATTCCTCCAAAGCCAGAGCATGGTGATCACTTCCTTGTTTATGGACCAAATGATGTACTTATTGCTATACAGTATTTCTGCTATAAACTATACAAACTGAATGGAACCCCTCAGAGAACCTGTCTGGGCAATAAAACTTGGAGTGGGACAGCACCAACCTGTGTCAAAGGTACTGAACTGCATAAAATACAATGATTTAGTAGCTCATGGTCCTGAGAATTGGGCACTTCTGTGGATAGCTAGATTGCCCATGGTCACTGCTTATAATATCAAGCATCTCAAGTCTTCAATGTATTTTACATTAAATCATTGTCTGTTTATCGTTGGTGTATATAGTATGTTAGTTTTGGTGGTTGTTTTTTTTCCATTTGTACTTCAGGTTTGTAGTTAAGTGCTTTAACTAAACCTTTGAATTTCTTGTATTTACAGTGCTGGATATAATTCCTGCAGCAGATAATGAACAAAACAAAGGCAAACTCAAACCTACGGGACAAGACCAAGCGGGCCATGCCAAGAGCAAAACTTCACAAGAAAAAGAAAATGAGTCAAAAACAGTCAAAGATATAAAACCACAAAAACCTACCCCTGGAAAGGATAATGTGGGACAAGATGGAAAGTTTGGCGAAGACATGGGCACAGATTTTGGGAGCAATTTTGTAAAAGAAAAACCTAAAGTTGAAAACAAAGATGCTGATAGCAGCATTAACACAATCAGGAAGAAGGAAACTGGAGAGGATAAGGACACTCTTAAACCCTTTGACAAAGATGCACATTTAGATATCGGAAAGAAAGTTGGAAGTCCAACAAAAGATTTGGCCATGGAATATATAGATTTTGTTTTGATAGACAACAGGATGGCAAATAATCAGACAACAAAGGCTGACAAAACCAAGGATGGTGGAATGGACAAAGGACAAAAAAGAACTGATGGACCTCAATATACAATATTAAGCCTGACTGAAAATGAGAAAGACAACATTCTTTATGAAATAGATACCATACACAAAGAGAATAACACTCAATTTTTCAACAGGAATGACATAGAAAATTTGGGGACACTATTTGAAGAAACTGAACAACTCCCAACAGCTACTACTGGAAATAATAGCACAACAATCATACCAACAGTGAGCAAAACAACTGACAAAATGACAATAGAAAAGGTCAAAGTGGATACAGTGAATGAAAAGACGACAAAACAGGATTTACAACAAGAGACAAAAAAAGAATCTCAACAAAACACAGACATGGAAGGTGAATCTGGGCAGATTATTGGCAATTGCAAGTATCTCTATGATGCTCTATAAACACCACAGAATTATGCAATTAAATGTTTTATAGTGATTTAAATAGTTACATTGCTTTTGCAAGAATTATTTCCAGTTCTGTTAATGGTTCTTATAAGTATATTTTTCAACTGACTTGAGCGGAATTATGTCTCGATAGCATGTTAGCTGGTCGAGCTGAATGGTGCGGTCCGGCACGCTGTCTCTTACAGTCCTCTGAGTTGAGCGTAGTAGTCGGATGTAGTCCAGTTTATTGTCCAAAGAGCGTACGTTGGCCAGTACGATGGTGGGGATAGCTGGCTTGTGTGGGTTAGCCGCTAGCCTAGCCCGGATACCTCCGCGCTTACCCCTCTTCTGCTTCCTCTCGCGCCGCTTGTGGCGCCTCCGCTGTGGGCAGTAGTGGGGGTCGGTGATGTTGTAGGCCTCCGGAGCAGACCGAGGTCCCGCAGCTCTTCGGCGTGCGCGAAGTTTAACTCTAAAAATGTGGTTCTGCCGACGTCGAGCAGAAACTCACGACTGTATGCGCGCTTTAAAACAGATAGACGCGACGAAGACGTACAAAAACACTGCGACTCACAAGATAAGAAACACGAAAACACCGTTCTGTCGGGAGAGAGAGAAGCTGCAGCGTGTGCATGCGCCACCATCTTGAGTAACATTATGCAATTACGTGCCGCCATCTTGAGTAACATTATGCAATTACGTGCCGCCATCTTGAGTAACATTATGCAATTTGCTACCATATATTTTGCAAATACTGCAAACGTCTGACAATTATGCCAATACTCTATAATTGTAGGCTATTTATGCCAGTGCGTGATGATAAATGAGCGTGTTGTGTTTTCATTTACAAATGAAACTATGTGAATGATTCATTCCTCAACGAAACACTAGGCGGTAGGCTATACTATTAATAATTATTAATTCGCAGAAAAAAAGAGAAATATTGGCTATAAATTCCAGTCAGCATAATTAAAGCTTTATGTCGAGCATTTACAGTAGGCTTATTTACAAAACTGGTTAGAACGTTATGTAAAGAGATCGAAATGAAGGGAAAAAACGAATACAGAAATATAATAATTGGCTAATAATAATATAATAATAATACACAAATATTATGTAAAAAGACAATCAGTTACCAGTTACCAAGACAATCAGTTAATGGACACACACAGCTAGTAAGACTGATGGATAAAAATGTTTTCTTGTAGGTCTATTTTATTTTATGTACTACTTTATGTAACATTTAGCCTATTTGTGATAATTCGAATGCTGGTTACATTCACGTGCAGTTGCCTACAGTCTGGTAGCCTATGGTGAATATAATAATTTAATTATGTAATAATTTCTATAATAATTAATATAATAATTTCTTAATTCAAAATAAAATATTAATGAATCTGTGATAATCCCGGTTGCTATGGTCACGTAGGTTTGTTTACACATTAAACTCGTGGCCACGAGAAAAATATGTCATTCCCTCAACATAACATCTCGAGGCCACGACATAAGAATGTCGTTACCTCGACAAAACGATCTCGTGGCCACGACATATCATCACGTTCCCACGAGTTAATATGACATTCCCACGAATTAATATCTCGTGGCCACGACATATTATCACGTTCCCACGACTTAATATGTCGTGGCCACGACAAAACTAAGTGAACCGAAGACGACCCCTCACGGGCACCGTAGAATCTAACAATGCCATGTCAACAAATAAAAAAAGTCAAAGGAAAAATTTAGCCAGCTATTTTTTATCATGTTAATGGCAGGTGCACTTTTTTTTTTGTTTAACTTTTTTTAACCACAAATACCATACCTTTACATACTCGTCTTGTATTGGAAAAACTGTTGCTTTAATTATTTTGAACAAAACCGAATAACATTAACAAGACCTTTGCTTCAGAATAGGGTCAATTATTTTATCAATTCTCAATTTCTACTTAAATCTACAACATTAAATACATATATATATATATATATATATATATATGATTCTTTGGCATTGGGGTTGCATTTCTTTTTTCCAAATATTTATTCCTTAAAAGTACTAAAAGAATTGTTAATGGAACCATTAAGGAGCTGAAATTGTTAAGATAAATTGGAAATGATAAATTCTTCCCAACTCACATCCCTAATAAAAAGCTACATCTCACATTTCTCAAAACAAAAGACATTTTACACAAATGACCCTCTTTGGTAATTAGTAAGTCAAAATTAGTCTTACTCTTATCACAGAGATTCCTTTTTTCAAGCCATTTTGGTTACTGATTAAATATGCATGCCCAACATTATTTGTGATTTTGTTAAAACCTCTGACTAGACAATTAGGAACCTCTGAATGGTGAATAAAAGCCGTGTTTCCACTGTCGGGCCAATAGTGAGCATGCTTGTCAGCGCCTGTCATGTTTCCATTGTCACTTCTGAGGCTTGATTGTGCCTCCTCGGAGTTTCCTTGGGGCCAGCAGCCAGAGGTTTTTGGCCCACCAAATGCCTTGGTCCAAAGTGGGCCAACTGGGGCTCGAAGAATGGTCATGAAACAAAGTGCAGTTGGTTGGCACTGCTGCTCATTTCCGAATTTTCTTATCAAGCTACCAGCTAACATGAACATTTAAGACATTTCAAACAACTTTAATAGCAAAACTCACTTTTAGACAACAGTGAGTGTCTGAAATAACTTACAATGTGGGGTTTAACCTACAATTAAGGGCGGGTTCTAGCAGTGGAAACGCAGCTACATTTTGGCTTCACGGTCGGAGGTGCGAGGCTTTTGGCCCCACCCGGCTCGTTATTAGCCCTGGCTTGCACTGGCCCCACAGTGGAAAAGCAGCTAATGTGCATAGGCCACAAATTAATTACAACTGTTTTGAGCACTGTCATTGTGCTCTAGGGTGCCCTATACAAAAATAACCATTTGATCTAATCATGCATTTTGTTTGTTTGATGTTTATGTTAACATTTTTTTTCTCTTTCACTTTCTCTGTCATACTTTCTTTTCTCTCTCAGATGGTGAAGGGAGACCATGTCTTCGACTGTCACCATTGTATAATGGTTACTATAAGTTGGTTCCTGACCTCCTTCCAGAAACAGTGGAGTTCTTCTGTAACCAGTCTTATGCTCTGAGTGGCAGCGCACGGAGGACATGTCAGCCTAATGGCACCTGGTCTGGCACGCAGCCCATCTGTATGAGAGGTTGAACCAGTCTCAGATTTCTGCAGTCTTTTTAGCACTGAATTTACTGAAGAGATACGAAACAGTTGCAAAGTCATCCATAAAATGATTTCTAATGGCAGTTTTCAATTCGGCAGTTTTACCTTTTGCACAGAAATGCAGAATTATTTTTAGGACCACAGAGCAGTCAGGACCTCGGTGTAACACCTCTTCAAGAGGAGAGGGCTTTTTACAGTATTGTGTATAGCAGTGGCAAGCAGTGATTTCTTTAACCGAGTTTGCTGTCTTATTTACAGTATCAGAAATGACAAATAAGAAACATCATGGCAGGTGCTGATTTAAAAATAGGGCTGTTACCAGGAACAGCCATTAGGTGGCAGTGCCTTCCCACATTCTTACACTCACATGAGCTTTATTTGGATGTGATTAATTTTACATGGAGAGGTGGGGTAAAGTAATTTTTAGCAGAGCTTCTCAGTTCAATTTCTTCTCAGTAATATTACACCGACTTTTACCTTCTGTAAAAAGGTCCGGAAAGATTACCTCAGGTAACGCTAATCCCATGTGAATAGACCAGCTGTATGTTAATATTACGTCATTTCCTGGCACAAAACTTCGGTTCAGGGCTGGAAACATTTCTCAAAGATTTCGGTCTATATTGACATGATAGCATCACACAGTTTCTGCAGATTAGTCTGCTACACATCTATGATACAAATCTTCTGTTCCACCTCGTCCCAAAGGTGCTCTGTTGCATTGAGATCTGGTGACTGTGGAGGTGATCTGATTACAGTGAACTGTCACGTTTAAGAAATCAGTTTGAGATGATTTGAACTTTGT
The DNA here is from genome assembly GCA_021397915.2 of Tor tambroides. NCBI lineage: Eukaryota > Metazoa > Chordata > Actinopteri > Cypriniformes > Cyprinidae > Tor > Tor tambroides. The sequence goes on along the minus strand of JAFVLL020001235.1, from coordinate 1,117 downwards.
GGCATGGTGCGCAGGCCCGGATTGTCTAATCGTGAGCACTGGTGGGCCAGTTTGTTTTTTTGACTGCAAGGGACGGTGATGTCATGTCACTGGGTTGAAATATGGGTGATGTCCTGCCTGCACTCACAGGAGTCCCGCTCTTTTTTTATTTATTATTTTACTGCAGCCCCCTTTTTTTATTTGTTGTTTTCTCGCAGCCCCACTCGCAGAGTGCAGCCTGCAGGTTATGACTTAATTATCTTTTGACTCCGCTGACAGCAGCACCTTGTTCAATATAAAAACAAACAAAAAAAACTCAGTTGTTAGAGATATGAGAGCAAAATTAATAAATAAATGGAAAAAAATGTATAATAGAAAGCGCAAAGGTGGTGCTGAAATGGCCAGTTTAAAAAAAAAAAAAAAAAACTAAAGCTCTTGTAAAGTAAAATTAATTTCAAGGCTGTAGAGAACAGGGCACTATTGCAGACTTATATACTGAGGTTTTAATTACATTATTTTAATAAAATTGGGCTGGTCTAAGGCATGAAACTCCAGGGCTGAAAATGAGTCCCACTCTGGCCCTGATGGTGCGTCATCCTGCTGGAAGTAGCCATCACAAGATGGGTACACTGTGGTCATAAAGAAATGGACATGATAAGCAACAATACCAGGGTAGGCTGTGGTGCTTTAAATGATGTTCAGTTGGTACTAAGAGGCTCAAAATGTGCGACAAAAATATCCTCCACACCATTACATCACCACCAGCAGCTTGAATCATTGATACATGACAGGAAAGTTAACAATAAAACGGCTTGGAAATTTTCAATTTGATTAGTTTGCTTACAGGGGTGTAAAATACTTTTGTAATTTTAATTGATTACTATACTTAAGTATTATTTTAGAGGATTTGTACTTGGCTACTTGTACATTTAGTTGATTACTTTTCTGGGAAAATAAAAATACTTTTTACTGTTATGTCTGTAAAGAGGACTCGTACTGGAACATATTGGACTTTTTATTGTTCTCATCAACTTCACTGAACTGCGTCACTGAACATTCACATCACTGAACTGCGTGAAAACATCCTAGCGTCAAGGTCATTGTTCGTTCCAAACTCTTAAAGTGACCAGCGCTCTTT
>JAFVLL020001233.1:0-16536 GCA_021397915.2 Tor tambroides | reverse complement strand
AGTAGTGCTTCTTTCTTGTGTCACAGTAAATAAGAAATATGCGCCTATATCTAAACCTTCTTCTCTTTACCTTCAATTACCATCAGCTAAAACGTTCCAGAATGAATGCATATGTGTGTGTGTGTAGTGTTGTGGCACCACATCCGTGCCTTGATTCCCAAACCCACACCATTAAGACTTCCCTCAGGCCACTTTGCTCATGAATAGTGTGAGACGGAGAGAAGAAGGGAGGGAGAAAAAAAGAAACGGATTAAGGTCGAGATCAGGATGCCGGCCAAATTGCCTGAAACGCACTCCAAGATCTGACAGAACCCACAGGCTTGAGCTGGGCATGTAGAAAAGATCAGCAGAATGGAAGGAGCACTGGACGTCCCATGACAGGGAGCTTGTGCGTGATGGAGGGGTCACGGCATTACACGGTCGTCATCATTATCTACTCCAGCATCAGCAAGTTGCCTAAGAGCCTGTGTAATTATGAGAGCATGCAGGCCTGATGGCCCCGTCGTGGCCTGTTAGAAAAGCCTGAGTAAGCTGGATCAGGACAACACGCGAGCAAACACACACCTACAGCAGATGGAGACAAGAGGAGAACGACAGAGCAAGTGATAGCAAGCGCTTCATGAAAGTCATACGGGTTTGGAACAACATAAGGGTGAGTAAATGATGAAAGAGCTTTTATTTTAGGGTGAACTGTCCCTTTAAGAGACATCGAATAAAATACAAGCATAGAAATTTCAACAATCAATCTGTGTAAAAAGAAGAATAGGTGTGATGCAGGTGCGTAACGCTTTTCTGTAAAAAGCATACAGCAGATTTGATCTCTTTTATATCTGATGTTTTAATAACGCTACACCTGTTTGAGAGAATCTTCAGTTCACAGCAAGTTTCGAGAGGAACCACTCGGGCAAAACACAGTTATTCTACAGGCTCGTATGATCCACTTACATAGTAAGTACAGAGAGAGAGAGATAGAAAGATGGAAAAGAGGAGGGGAGGGAGAGAAAATCGATGAGGCGCTATTTTTGAGCTTTAAACCTGGATATCAATACATGCATGGCTCCTTTTCAAGGCTGAATGCATTATCAGACGGCTGGCTAAGACTGTAGCAATATTCCTGACTTTAGAGAGCACAATATCACCTCATTCTCACTCTCTGCCTTTCATTTCTCAGAAGAAGCTTTTTCTTTTTCAAAACGGATTTTTAAAGGGATATGTTACCCAAAAATGAAATTTCAGTCAATTTACTCTCACTTGTGTTGCCCCAAACTTGTATGCCTTTCTTGGAACACAAAAAGAGAAGGTTTAAAGAATGTTCACACTGTTTTTTTTCTATATAGTGGATGGGGTCCACTATATAAAGCAAGGAATATTTTGTCATCATTTACTCACCCTCATGTCGTTCCAAAAATGTTTAAGTTTTTTTCTTATGTTGAACACATAACAAGATATTTTGAAGAATTTTGAAGAACCAAACAGTTGCTGGTCCCTATTGACTTCCATAGTAGGGAAGGAAATACTATGGAAGTCAATGGGTACCATCAACTGTTTGATTACCAGCATTCTTCAAAATATCTTCTTTTATGTTCAGCATAAGAAAGGAACTGCAGATTTGGAATGACATGAGGGTGAGTAAATGATGACAAAATTTTCATTTTTGGATGAACTATCCCTTTAAGTCTTTACTCTCCTTGGCGGGTTAGTAAGGGGCATAGCAATATATAATGTAATTTGTAATTGAGTCATTCTTTTGAGTAGAATCTTTCTGAAGCATTGATTGATTGTCTGAGTTATTCTTGACTTCAACTTAATTTATTGAGTACAGCCTTCTGAATTTTTTCTTTTGTGTTTCAAGGAAGAAAGTCATATGAGTTTTATTAGTAAGCAATGGCTGTATTTTCATTTTTGAGTAAACCGTTTCCTCAAGCATCCATCTGTAATTTGTTTATCCATTCTGACAGCAAAAATACCATGTCTGACATTTAAAATACACTATCATTTAAAAGTTTAGGTTCCGTAAGATTTTTTCCATTCTTTTTTGAAAGAAAGAAATATTTTTATTCAATCAAATTCAATTAAATTACATGAAAAGTGACATTTGTAATATTACAAAATATTTAAGGAAAAGGAAAGAATGTGTGGCCAAGTATGGTGACCCATCTAAGTGCGCACACACACACAGCAGTGAGTAGTGAAGAAATACACATACATACATGCATGCACACGGAGCAGTTGGGGGTTCAGTGCCTTGCTCAAGGGTCTCACCTCAGTCGTGGTATTGAAGGTGGAGAGAGCGCTGGATATTCACTCCCCCCGCCTACAATCCCTGCCGGACCTGAGACTTAAACCCATGACCTTTGGGTTACAAGTCCAACTCTCTATCCATTAGGCCACAACTGCCCCCAATTTCAAGTTCTATTTCTATTTCTATTTCAATTTCTATTTCAAATAAATGTGGCTCTTTTGAACTTTCTAAGAATCCTGAAAAAGTCCACAAAAATATTGAGCAGCACATCTGTTTTTTAAAATTGATAATAATAAGCACTAAATCAGCATATTAGAATGATTTCTGAAGGATCAAAAATAAAAAAAACTGAAGTAATGGCTACTGAAAATTCAGCTTTTCATCACAGAAATAAATCACATTTTAAAATGTATTCAAATAGAAAACAGTTATCTTAAATTGTAATAATATTTCACAATATTACTGTTTTGATCAAATAAATGTAGAAAAGACTTTTTCAAAAACATTAAAAAAAACAAACTTTTAGACAGTAGTCTATATTAATATAACATACATTATTCTATATTTTATTTAGACCAATGAGATTTCAGTGTGGATGAGGCCAGAAAAAAGCTTCAGAAATCAGAAACCAAGTCACCGAAAAAAATGCTCATTGCTTGTCGCGGTCGCAGCTGGTTAGTAGTAACAACTCAGATTTACATGGAAGACATTTTTATCACTTGTCGCTTTATCATGTCGCACCAGGTTAAGACACAGTGTGAAGGTAACAACAAAACTGAGTTGGCCAGGAGTCTGTTAGTAGCGAAAAAAGAGAGAGTGAGACTTTAAAAGAGAGAGAGAGAGGTATAGATGAAGTCATCCATCATCCCTCTGTCTTTGGGTCTGACACCGAGCCGCACGCTACACCCCACAAATCACACAGCAACTGCCAGAGTTGCAGGCTGCCCTCTCCAATCTCTCTCTTCCTATTCTCTCTCTCTGTCTTGTCAGTTGCTTTTACATCCCCCCCCCCCCCCCAAGCCCTCTGCCTATGCCTCCCTCAAACAGAAAACAGACACACACACACACACATCCAACAGGAATGCATCCAACAGGAATTGCATATTCTCTCTCTCTCATCCACCCTAACCTCTACAGCTCAGTTTCTGTTGCCTTTGCTCGCCTTTTCTCTCTCTAAGGGAAACAAGAAAGCTCTGCAACAGCAGGGGAATGAACACCAAGCACATTACTGAGGAAAATACCCTGAGCTTTGCAGAACTACACCATTAAATAACACTGTTTACACATTTGGGTGTGCGTCTGTCATTGTTAAAGGCGACAGGATTTACTTTCTTAATAAATGTCTCTGGTCTTTTTAAGCATGACTACTGAGTGTTTGTTACTTTAAAGGAATATTGTGAGTTCAATACAAGTTAAGCTCAATCAACATAATGCTGATGACCATGGGAAGCAATTTTGAATTATTTCCTGCCATTTTCTTTAAAATAAGCAAAAATGGAATTATAGTCTTTACAGGCACTTACAGTGGAAGTGAATGGACCAATTTTTGGGGATATAAAGCAGAAATGTGAAGGTTTTAGTTTTATAGAAGCACTTATATTAATTCATCTGCTAAAACTTATTATGTGAGTTGCTTAAATCATTTTTACGTTCGTTTTATTGTTTACAACATTATGTTTTCATGGCAACAAATTTGGATTGGATTGAAATGGTTGGTAAACAAATTTTTCATCTCAAAATCATGTAAACATTCATATGGTTTATGTCTTGTGGCTATACTTATATTGTATTATATCACTTACACTGCCTATTTATTCAAAATAGAAATTTTGTGTTACAATATACACTACTATTCAAAAGTTTGGGGTCAGTAATTTTTTTTTTTAAGAAATTTATACTTTTATACCGCAAGGATATGTTAAATGGATAAAAAAAAAGTGATAGTAAAGACTTAGACTTCTATTTTGAATAAATGCTGTTATTTAAAAATTTTTATTTATCAAAGAATCAAAGTAAAAAGTATCACAGGTTCCAAAAAAAATCTTAAGCAGTACAACAGATTCAACACTGTTAATAAATCAGCATATAAGAATGATTTCTGAAGGATCATGTGACACTGAAGACTGGGGTAATGGCTGCTGAAAATTCAGTGCTGCATCACAAAAATAAATTTTGTTTTAAAGTATATTAGAATATATTAGAAACTGCAATAATATTTCACAAAATTACATTAAAAAGCATTAGCACTAAAAAAGAGACTCCAATAAAAAAAACATTAAAAATCTTACTGATCCCAAACTTTTGAACAGCAGTGTATATTGTAACTTAGATTTTTACTTTTTTAGGAAAAGGATAGACAAGTGGAACTTGATTTTTGTTGTAATCAGCAATATGCCACAAATGCCCTAATTTAAGATTATAATCGTAATTTTCCTTTAAAGAAAAATCTATCAGCAAAATCGAATAACACATTTGGCCTTTGAAATGATTTTGGAACAAGGCCAAAAAAATAATGCCAACCAATAATATCACAACCCACTTCTTCCAATCCAATTTAATGCATATAGATAAAATCAAGTCCCGCCCCACATCTCACTAACATTCCGTTTCGCTCTGCAATACATCACATAATGTAAGTTAAATGCGTTCTAAATGCTGTCTTCAGTATAAATGTTTGTCTCTAGTATATGCAGTACATTCGCCTGCCCTCTGGGAACTGTTTTCCTCAGGCACACCAGGCCTAAATTAAACCTTAATCAAGCTATAAATCAGATCTTGTCATATGAAGCTGATGAGCAGAGCGACTCAAAGTGGGGGGACGCGTGCTTCCTCACACAAGAGCTTTGGATCACACTGAGCTTAGGGGTTTCGTATATATATCTAAATCTTGACATAGCGAGCGATACAGGTGTAATATTGATGTCAAAATCAGCAAATCAGAGCATATTTAATATTTAAAAGGACAGTTGATAAAAAAAGAGATTTCTGTTATCATTTACGCACAAAAACATATGGCTTTGGAACAATACGAGGGTGAGTAAGTGATGACAGAACTGTCATTTTTGGCTGAACTATTCCTTTAATATACAGCTATATGGAGAGGGACTTCATAGCAATGAGATTTTACTGTGGACAGAGCTGTGAAAATAGACAACAAAATGTCAAGTTGATTGTCACTTTATCGCTTTGCACCTGGTTAGGACGCAATATTGTTAGAACACACTGTGTTGTTGACACTTGCCTGGTACTCCTGGTGGGGTTTTGAGGAACTTTCCGTTGAAATGTTGAATCACCACGTCACATTTCTCGGTGGACTCCATTCTGTGACAGAAAGAGAAGCGAAGAGAAACACACAGCATGAGGCAATCAGAATTAAAGTCATCGATCCTGACTGCAGTGAAAACACACTGCAAACTGAACACATTTAGCTTTTTGAAACGTTACTTTATGGCTGTTTCTTCAGCTATTTCTTCAAACATTTTTGGCCCTGTGGACTTGTAGAAAATTAACTCTATTAAAACACACTTTTCATACTTTCACTAGTTTAATTTGTCTACTAACAATGCCCAACAGTGGATATACATTCATCACAGCCTCAACAAATGCAATTTCCACACTATTTAAAATAATGTGTTTTAATTTGGTTGGATAACATTATGCCGTTGAAATGAAATAATTGACTCCTTTAGGAGGCTAATCTCATAGCTAGCATTTTATGCATAATGAATACGCAGTTAAATAATATTTTCACACGTTTGAATAAATTGACAAATGTACAGCGACAACATGATTAGAAATTATGCAAAATAACAACAATCTGCTCACAAGTGATATTTACCTTGATTTTTCTGTTTTCGCCACATATTTCATATAAACCTGCTCTGCACTGACACATCTCTTTAAATAAATAAATAAATATTATTTAAGCTTATTTCACTATGTTTACGTTTTAAACTATATAAAATTCGATATTATTTTAAATCAATGATTCATAATTTTATACAGGATTTTTTTTTTTTTTATGATTGAAAATCTGTGTCTAGATTCAAGGGTAAACCAATTAAAACTGAATAAATTGATACATAAATCTAATTTAAAAAGGAGCCAAAATAAATGATGAAGGCATGACAAAAAGTTCCCAGTTCGAATGTGATCTTTATATACCAAAAATAAGTTGAAATCTATTAGTTTTAACCTCTGGGACATTAAAGTTCCTGTAATTGAAGAAACATCCTTATATGTTAATTTAGAGAATGAGAGGAGAGGGGAAGAGAGAGCGTAAGAGGGAAAATAAAGAGCGGCAGGGGTGTTATATAGTGTTTGTTTCGGGCTGCTGGGAGTCTTGATTTAGTCTGTGCTCTCTGGAGTGGCTCCTCTCCTCTGTGCGGCCCCATTCAGCTCTGCTCACCCAATCATGGCTGAATGGCTAATTGCCTGGCTGGCACACTCGTGTACACACACACACACACACACACACACACAGCCTCTGCTGGGATCTCTTACACAGCCAGTGACCCTGAAACCCAGCCAACCCACCCCACACGCGCCACACAAGAGAGGGGGAGAAAAGCAGGAAAAGAAAGAAACTAAGGGATGTTTTTATAGGTGCCCTCCAGAACAAACGCTCCGGCTAGTCTTGCATGGTCCAAAGAGAGCGTCAGGTGTCAAGGTTACCTGGCAAAGCCGACCCCTCGGCTGACCCCGTTGGCGTCTCGGAGTATCCGTGTGGAGATGACATGTCCGAAGGGCTTCAGCATGTTCTCCAGCTCTTGTTCATCCATTGAAACCGGGAGGTTCGAGATGTACAGGTTAGTGGGGTCCTGCTCCTGTTGCTGTGAAGAGAACACACACAGTCGAACATTAGAAATGTCAATCATCATGTAGTCACACATATTCAGACTTCAAATGATCTGCATAAACTCTGTTTGCAAAAAAGAACCATTTAGATGGGACTTCTGAGTGATATAGAAACTGACCAGGAGTGCGCAAGACTCAGGTACAGGTGAGGATACCTTGTTTACAAAGAGTCTCAGACAAAACTTTCTGAGATTACAACCGTCCTAGGGGTATTTTGGTCTGATCTTCCAAGCTGCTTTTGCGATTGGCCACATGAGAAACCCAGGATGGAGAGGAGACTGAAAGAGTGAGTTGTTAAAGCTGAAAGCTGTGTAAATGAAGACTACGAAATGCTGGAGGGCCTTAGCTGGGTACATCTCTACCTGTCTCTCACACACGCACTGGTGGAATCCATTGTTGTGTTGATGGCCTCTTCTAGAGACACTGTGCGGCTGGCTAATGGGGGTCTGAGAGGATAGCACACACGATACAGACACTGTATGCTGGTTGTTGAAGGGGTTTAGATGTGTATGTATGCAAAGACCAAAATGAGCAGCATTAAAGCACTTGCACACTAAGAGAACATACTGCATCTGTCTCTTTGAAGCCCAGGTTAAAATGCACAGGAAAAAGCGTACACTATAAAGAAAAATAAAATGTTTCATGTTTGTTTTCTACAATGAAGAAATTTTTATTTTTATAAATGTTTATATTTTTATAAAATCTCAAATAATGTTTGATAGCATTATGTGGTGGAAATGACATTCAAAACATTTCTGGAACAAAACTGGAAACTTTTGCAAAGAAAAACAGATAAAATATGAAAACACGAAATGTTTGCATAAATTTACAAAATTAAAGCTTGAAATAAAAATGTAATGTCTTAAATTTGATCACAAACTTGTAAAAAGTTTGATATACTATTTCAATATATGTTGATATAATTTGATGTATTATATTATTTGATATAAGAATATTTTAGACAGCACATTATGAATTAAATTGATCAAAAGTGATATCTATTGATGATATCAAATGATATCTATTTCAAATAAATGCTATTCTTTTAATACAGTAAACATGTTTCTATTCTTTTAATACAGTACAATAAATGCAATTCTTAGCACAGTTTCTACAAAAATATTAAGCAGTTATAACTGTTTTTAACACTGATAATAATAAGTATTTTTGGGGCACCATATCTGCAAATTAGAATGCTTTCTGAAGGATCATGTGACACTGAAGACTGGTTCAGCTTTTCCATCACAGGAATAAATTACATTCTGAAATATATTAAAATAAAATTCAGTTCTTTTAAATTGTAATAATATTACACTATTCAATGTTACCATTTTATATCAAATAAATGCGGTCTTAGTGAGCATAAGAGACAAAAATAAAATAAATCTTCCTGATTCCAAAAGTTTTGTGAATATTCAAACAAAAATATTTGTAGTTTTTAAAATCAATTTATATTAAAAAATATTAGTAGTAGCTAATATGTATTTAACAAAACACAAGCAAACATTCTGTGAACAAGACATTTTTAAAGGTATAGTATCCACTGCATAGGCTGGGCTGTGAATTACTAACAGAAACAGAGTGAGAGAAACAGAGGTGAAAACAGAAAGTGTTGGTGGGCTAGCTGAGAATGACGGCGATCTGCTGGTGAGTTAAGGAGTTCTCTTACACATGTGCTTGTGTGCAAATATTCCATTTGTGATGTGTGAGGCCCGACCCTGCAGGAGACCATCACTCTTTTATTAAGTGAAAGTGATTAAAAGAGCAACTGTAGCTGCTTTATGATATCTCCTCACACACCAGATGTTCTCTACGCTCTCATTCACTGGCTAAGATCCAAACGGGTTATTGAACACCCCACGCAGGGCATTTCAAGTGGCAAAATCATCAAACGCTGTTTGTAAGGGTGTTCTTAAAGCTGCCTAAAATGACCGCTATATAAAACTGGCTTTAAATTAAATAGTAAAACTGTAAAAAATGTTAATAAGATATAATAAAACTTCTTAAAATATTTAATCATAAAAAACCTGTAAACAAACAACAGCATATAAAGCCCTATTCGGAAGGTAATTGTTTCTCAGGGTGACATCCATAAAAGAACAATTTGTAAGGCTCCTCTGTGATAAAACTCATGCATTTGGATGACTATCATGCAGGGGACAGACACAGAAGCATTCGCAGGTATTTGCATGAAAGCGCACACTTATGTTTTTAACATTTAGATAGACTTGAAATCAATAACCTGTGACGCAAACGTTCTGGTTCAATTTCTTTCTTCCTTTTTTTTTTTTAAAGATTAACACTTTTATACAGTAAGGATGCATTAAATTGATCAAAAGTGAACTTTCTGTTCATCAGCTAATCCTGAAAAAGAAAAATCTGTTTTATACATGTTACATTTATAATGAAAATGTGTCTTGACCAATTCAGCATATTAGAATGATTTCTGAAGGATCATGTGACACTGAAGACTGGAGTAATAATGCTAAAAATTTAGCTTTGCATCACAGGAATTAATTTAAAACAAAATAGTTGTTTTAAATAGTAACAGTATTTCACAATATTACTGTTTTTACTGTATTTGCAGTACTTGAGAGAGTGTTTTGCATTAAAAAAAATAATGCCCCAAACTCTCTATTAAAAGGTAAAAAAAACAAACAAACAAACAAACAAAAAAAACACCTATGAATATTAAAATGACTAAACTTCTGAAACAGCCTATAATTTTCTCCTGGGAAAAAAAAAATTGACATTTCCATTTCAGTTGTCAATAAAATGACAGATTAACACCAGTACATGTTGAAATGACCTCACATCTCTATGTAAAACACATCTCTATGTTTAATCTGGAAATCCCCTCAGTGTTGCCACTTTAAAGGGGCTACCCGCTTCCCAGAGGGCGAGGGGTTAACATTTCAGATTGGACTCCACCCTCATTCTCAGCCTGAAACATCTATTTAATTGTATTAGAGAGCCAAAGCCTCAGAAATACAAAAGAATAAGAGCTCAGTGAAAATATCTCATAAATGTGTCACTCTCGTCAAGGCTGAGAGCTGGGAAAGAGTGACAGGCAGGGGGATTACGTCTGTGATGTGGATGGGAAAATACATTTGGAGTCTGGTGAATTGGTGAGATGTTTGAATGATTTATGAATATGAAATGAAAACACCGGCCCTTCCTTCAGGCCCCTGAACAAGACTGAAAACAGAGCTGGGTGTGTGTGTGTGATATACACCTTCAAGTATCGGTATGCTTCCAGAATGATTCAGTGTGGAGGACAAGGCCATGTTTTTGTTCCTCGGGTTGTGTTTTGAAACGTTAGATGAACATATGTATGTGGGTCTTCGTCATAATCTGAGGACACAAGGTCTCCAGCGCTCTTTTTCTCTCTATGTAAGCTCTAATGCCTTTCACCTTACAGTTTATGAAATGTGGTTTGGTCTAGGTCATGGAGAAGAGGGCAACTGAATTGATCAAATTATGCTCTTTAGAGTCTGCCTTTGAAATCCAAAATGAGACCATTTACTGGTTGTGGATGATGGGCAACAACAAATGAAATGCAGGAAAAGACATGCCATAAAAATGTGTGTCTATTCATTGAAGTTACTTATTCAGTTATGAGTAACTCATCAGTGGAGCTGAGTACATGTGAGCAACTGTTCTTACACACACACACACACACAAACACACACACACACACATTCGGATGTGCGCAGCTTCCTTAATGAATGGGCATTGCCTGGTACAATTAATTTTAAACTACTTTATTATAAATAAATAGTAATTGTTACAGAGGACTATGTGAATGTTCTGAATGATGAATTGATTATTTTTATTATGAACAGATAATAAAATATGTATATACAGGATAATATACAATAATGTAGAATATGATATAGAAAAAAAAGGATTAAAAACTAAACAAAACACAGAAGACACTCTTACATAGTGTTTGTTCCTGGCCTGCAGTGTCCAAAAAATAAAGAAAAATAAAGAAAAAAGTTTATTATCACCACAGGGACTAAGTAAAAAGCAGATTTCCGTATGATAAACAGCCAGAGTTCGTTCTGTCCTTGCTGCCGCCTTTCCCAGAACTGAGCGATGGGGATTTCAGCAAGCATCTGTGAATGTCATACCAATCCACATCTCACCTAGACCTCTGTGTCTCCTTTCGGACAGCTCTGGCCCTGCTCAAAACGTCACGAAGCAGTCAGCACGCTCTGTTTAATTCACTCTAACAGGAGCTAAGCAAAAAAAGACCACGCTACATTCTCACAGTTACTGACGAAGGAACATGCCACTCTCGCTGATGGCTCTATAAATAGTTTTTAAATGCTTAATGAACGTAACGTAAATATTTAATAATATCTAAACCATTTGGAGCCCAGGAGTCTCGTTACGAACTTTATCTGAGGGAGAAGTGAAGTCAAGGGCGGAACCTTTCATGCAAACTAATGCATCTGCACAAACTGCCTATGGTACATCTGAGACAGGTGTCCAAGGTTTGCCCGTGCTGTTGATGCTCTACTCTCTATATTTCTGTTCTCGGAATGGTCTGTGTTGCTGAAGCAGCACTTCAGAGTATCAGCATTCCAGAGAGAGGAGAGATTAAACAGGGCTGGGAAGCTCACACACATTCCCACCGCCTGCATTACAGCCAGAACTAACAGCCCAGCCAATGGGCCTGTGCTCAGCTGATTAGCCTATAGGGACAGAGTGCTCTAGTTGGAGCTCTGCCAGCGAAGGCCAAAGGGAGGGTTGGGAAAGAATAGAAGGCCTAGAAGAACCATTAGGATGTTACAATGACGGTTGTTTAAAAACGAATGATAAAATCGATACCATCTTTCGATTAACATCATGGGACCATATAAAGAGTCGTTTGTCACTAAACCAGCGAGGTGATCAATTTCCATCTTATTCCCTCTCTTGAAATGATGTCTTTACATGATGCCTAAACATAGCCAGAAACTGAGAACTGGGTCTTTTTCAGAACAGGTTTTATATTAAAATAAATAACTTAAAATAATAACACAATTTATAAATAATACATTTATGAATAATAATAATAAAAATATAAATATATATTTTGATATAATACAAATAAAAAACATTATATATGTATTTGTATATATTATAAAAATAGTACAAAATAATAATAATAATTTAGTTTATACATAATATATTTATAAACATTTATAAATAATAATAATAATAATAAATATAGAAATGTTTACATATATATATATATATATATGTGTGTGTGTGTGTGTGCGTGTGTGTGTGTGTGTGTTTAATAACAATGAAATCACTATGATGCCTAAACATAGCCAATAAGTGCGAAAAACCGAGAACTAGGCCTAGGTCTTATTCAGAAATTAAATAAACACATTTTTCAAAAATTTGAAAAAAATTCTAAAATATTCTAATATTAAATATATAAAATATAATATACAATATTATAATTGGCAAACAAATTACTCTTCTGTGTGATTTGACTCATTTCAGTGAATAAAATACTTTTGCAAGCCACAACAAATATTTCATCACCATTCGTTTGACTTCTACTGTGTAAGTAAATCTACATATACTGTATCTATTTCTTTTTTATTTTTAGGCATGGTTTCACAGACAGGACTTAGACTAAGCAAGGATTAGGCCATAGTCTGATTAGGACATTTAAGGAATTTTTATAAACGTGCCTCAGGAAAAACATTACTGCTGTGCATCTTGAAACAAAACAAACACACTGATATATTTTTAAGAACAGTCTTGTCTATGAAGCCAGGGGTTAAAGGTGGGGTATGTTTTTTTCAAAAATGCTTTAGAAAACTGAGGCGGGCCCAGCATAGATATATGTAGATGCCTCATTAGGGACCGTTTCTATGGGCCACTATACGTAAGCCGTCTGCCATATTGTAGCCGTCAACTTGACGTCATTCACCATAGTAATCACTGAATATTTGAAAGATGCCACAATCCCGACGGTCTTCGAACCCAATGGCTCTGTGCGAACCTACAGTATGGTGAATGACGTCAAGTGGACCGTTCCAAGATGGCGGCCGCATATATGTGCCTGGAGCGGTCGAATAGGGCATCTATATGTGGCTATGGGGCCCAGTACCAATCAGCAGTAAGGGGCATGTCTACTCATGATGCAGAGGAGAGAGCGCTCAGTGCACATGACGGACATTAGCCGAGCCGAGCGAAGACAGAAAGATAGAGATGGCGGATAAAAAACAAAAGAGGAAAACGTCTGGGGAACAAAAGAAGGCTTATTCCGTGTCTACGCTGGACGCCGCACCGCAAAAGCTAAAGTCTGTCTACACTGGACACGACAAAGCGGCCATTGAAAATCATCTGAAATTTGTGTCAGTATGTCATAAATAGAACGCGGCAGCAGTTTACTGTCGGGGATTTGTCGTGTCGCGCATCCAGTGTAGACAGCATCACTGATTATATTGAGTTCTATAGTCCAGTGTAGATACGGTGTTACGATAAGGCAAGAAGTAGGACCCGTGTAAATATCGGATCAGCTTTCCAGCGCTGGAGAGAACTCAAGGAGTGGGAAGGCCTGTGATCGGATGCTGAGGTTGCTTTGTTTCTTCTCAATAGGTGAGTAACATTGGTTTTGCTTTGTTTCACAGAACTAATCGTTGCCTTGGTTACATTACATATGTGCAGGGTGGAGCTATCAAAATAGCGGCAAGACCCTTTTGGGGTAGGGGCGTGTTTGTTTTGGGGATTTCAAATATCAACATTAGCTACCAGAAATCACTTACCCCACCTTTAATGTGATATTTTATCTGCGCTTTAAATGATTTGCCAAATATTGATGACATTAAAAAAGGCTTTCTGCTTCTCTCTCCACAAATGATTTCCCACCTCATCTCTACTTTCACTGTCAATAATAATTCATCACAAAAAAACTTTAAACACAACAGCATGATGTTGTTTCAAAAACAGTGACCTTGGAGCATCCTGAGGTTAAATGCCCTGCTCAAGGATGCAATAGCGTTCATACATCTTTCACTACAAAGCTGCCCTACTCCACATACACCACAGAAAAGCCAGCATGTGAAACGACGGCCACCCTAAAGCAACCTACTCTCTATTCTCTGACCAATCAGAGTAATTTGCAGGCCTGAGTGACAGGCTTCTGTCACCATTGGGTGGCTAACAGGGCTGGTAAAAGATGAAACCTCACTAATGCTATAGATTGCCACTAAATTGATGCCTGCAGTCTTAATTGGAGTTGCCATCAACAGCTGTTGCAATTTAGAGTTAATCACCGCATCAGGGCTGCTGCTCCTCATTTTAAGAGGATGGAGAAAAAAAATGGGCAGCGATAATTGCAACTGCAAGTGGAAATGATGAGTTTTTACCAGAAAAAGAGACAAGAGCAGATTTTAAGTGGGCACATCCTTCAACATGCACAGATACGGATGAAAAAAAGTATGTGTGTGCGCCAGGTGAGGTCTTATTGTTCCTGAAGGTGCAAAGGTGCTGAGACTGTCAGTATCTTCAGTGCAAACGCAGCTGAATCCCAAAATGGAAAACGCAAGTCTCCTCTACCATCGTGGTCGCTGCTGTGGGATATCACACTTTCCAGCCTGGTTATTCTCCCTCTCCTGCTGTTTTTCTGGCAGGGTTTTTCTTTTATTCCCTCACTCTCAAAGGTCTCTCCACAGCTAAATGACCACCATAAAGATTAGCAGCCCATGACCTGAAAACATGTGTATGACTCAATGTCTCTACAATCATCCACAATCATTTATATAGTACTTCAAGCTCTGTTTTAAACCCTAGTGAACTGCCTACTGCCTATATAGACAGCTGCCTTCTAAGGCAGCATTCTAAATGAAACAGAAGCCTAATAAGTGATTTGGAACGCTCTAAATAGGCAACATCTGTTAGAAAATAGCACTTCATAAGCTGAGTGCACAGAAACCTCAATGCAGTAAGAGGTATGGTGCAATAATCTGAAAAGCATAATTATATTCATCAAAAATTTGTCAGTTTTATACGTACTCTATAAACTAGTCAGGGTAAAATGGTCATTTTTATTTTAAGTCATTTTTATGGATACGTTTCTGTATTAAATGAGTAAAAATAATACATTTATTTTGCTTTGTCTGCCATATTGGATATTTTTCCTGGGCTCATTGCAGTGCACTCTGGGATTAATTTCATCACATACAGACTTACTGTGGCGAAAACAAAAAAAGGTATGTCACATTTTGCACACTTCTGCACTTTTTGATGCCATTTTGAAGGGGTTAAATGTGCTAAAGCTAGCGCCAGCCACAGTTATTATTGTTAAAACTATTAAATACGTATTTCTTAACTGAAATCAAGCTGAAATAATAAAACTATTATATGAAAACCTTGAACTAAAAAAAAAAAATTGAAATGTTTCTTTACCAACTACCTGAAGTAAGTTTATTAAAAATACTGACTGTAAATAAATAAACACTAAAACTAAAACTGAAATAAAAATAAATTAAACCTAAATGGCATTACTTAAAAAATAAAAATGGAAAAAAATTAAAATAAAAATGACAAAAGCACAAAACAAAATTTCTAATAATTAAACTAAAATTAAATAAATCCTATTATTTAACCATAAAAATAAAAAGCACATAACAAAATGACTACAAAAGTAAAAAAGTGAAAATATAAAAATAAAAGCTCATTTTAAATTGAGTACTATAATATTATATAAACACTATAAATAAATTTAAAACATTATTTCCTTCAACTGGAAAACAGCAAATGCTTCCATGTAGTAAAAATAAAACCGTTCACAAACTAGGTAGGCTAGAACAGCATGTCGTTTCAGACACAGTGAAGATATCTTATAAGGCAGCATAATTAAGTTCCCTACCTACCAGAACAGACTTTGCATCAGGAACGCGCCTACGATGCCCTAAAAAGCTTCCTAGGTTTAGGAACAGAGCGGCAGTCTGTCTTTCACACATACACACACTGCGGCTCAGGAGCTCGTGGCTCTCCTCCCCATGGCACCCATCCATCACTCTCATTTTTCAACAATGTTTACTGGGAGCCAAATGAATTTATGATGCATTACCTTGTTAAAGAGGCCCAACCAGAGGGGCCACATTTGTTGTTTGTGTGACTCACTGTGTATTTGTGTGATGAATTTGTGCATGTAATTTGGTGCATAATGTTTATAAAAGATTAGGTGTGTTGTGCTCCGTGCATGTTTGTGTGTTTAACCTGCTTCACAAAAATTGGTTAACAATTCAAAAGGGCTGTGTGTGTGCGTCTTTAGCGATGCATTTAGTCTGGAGTAATCCATCACAGAGCCGTAGCGGCCGATCCAGAGCAGTGCTGTCTGTCATGAGGTAGAGCAGTGAATTATGGGTAGCAACAAACACAGGCTGCCAGCAAAGCTTGAATCAATCTCAAAGAACTCA
>JAFVLL020001232.1:0-10346 GCA_021397915.2 Tor tambroides | reverse complement strand
TCCGATCCTGCCAGTTTGTCTTTGCTCAGCGAGAGGAATGTTGTGTTTGGCTACAATGTAACCTTTGCCAGCATTCCTGTTATTTCCGTCGACCCGCGCCTCTATTTTTCAACAGAGAGCGAAGATCATTTTCGAATCGAGCTTCGCGATGTGTTTTGTAATGAAGTCGCCTTGTTACAGCTAAACAGTTTTTCTTGAAATTAATCGACACGATATAAGGACTGCCGTACATGCAAGAACAATGTCAACATAACCGCCGTTTGCGTTGTTATTGACATTTCAGGCTTGATAAGCAATGACAGGATGTTAGCTCTACACTAAATAATTTCATAGATTTATAATAAGCTAATTATATCAATTGTAATTCTTAATGGAAGTGTAAGGCGTGTCAGGTATGAATTCTATTAATATAGAGAAAGTTCTGTTGTACTGCATTAGAGCATGGCTGAAATTCCACCCCATTGTGATTATGATATTGCTTTAATACAGGTAGTACACAGGTAGGTTAGTAATATAGTAAGTTCTTTTCAGGGGAAATTTTCCAGTTATATTTCTTGTACTAAACAAAAAATGAAATAGTTCTAAGAAACCAGGGCAACAGTTTTTACATGTTTGCAAGCAAAACGAAAGCCTGGTCTGGATTATTATTTATGAGCGGAGAGGATTTTCCCTTCTTGATCCAAGCCTTAATGTAATCCTTGGCCTTAATTCCATCCCGTGTTTTGCATTTTGCACTCACTGAGAGAAACCCAGGTGAAGAGAAAGCGCAGACACAGTGACCTTTAATTGAAGCAAAATCACACTGCTCCACTTCTCTTCGTAAAAGAAAACGCAAGCACTTTACCTTTCAGAAAACTTACTCCTTGCATTCTTGCATACTCAGGTCTGTGTCCCTGTGCTGTTATTTTAAATAACTACACTCTTGAAACACGCTAGGCCAATGAAATTTGAGCCTGAAACTTCCTGCTGTGTAATGCTTGACACATTTATAATAACCCCTGGCAGGCAGAAAAAAATAGGGTTTATTATGAATTTTATTGATATGCTTTAATAAAAACTGAGTACAAATTGTAGCCCCTTGTGTTTGTCCATACATAAAGTAGCTTTAACTTCAGGCTTAGTTTGTTTTTGTAGTAGTTATATAAGTGAATGTCAAGGTAAATTGATGTAGGCCATTGTTTACATTTTATGTTTTGCTTCCAGGTAATTCGTTGTGTAGAAAACCACCGTAGTCCATTACATTTTTGGGCAAGGAGCACTTAAGAAGCATCGTTAGTCTTGATGTAGTTCTTAGCTACGACTGTCTGACAGCTAGAGTGAACTGGGATTAGATTAGTTTAACCTTCATGGAGTGAGCCTTGTTCATATTTATTGGATGCATTTGAAGAGAAATTGCAGTCATCAGTTAACCTGCCTGTTTTCCTCTGTCAGCTGATGGTACTCTGTTTTCATCTTAGTGTTGTATGTAAACATTCTCATTTCTTGTTTCCTTGCATTTTGAAAAAATTGTTCATATTATTCATCTTATTTGCATTAAAACGCACCACTATCAAAATGTATAATCCTTTAAGAGGTCATTGCAGTTCAGATTATTCTGTTATGTGGGACTGACACATGGAAAGGCCACGAGCATTGTTATACTTGTAGCTTTTTGTGGTTTTACATAACTGTAGATTATAATGGAAAACAGGAAGACGATACAAAGTCACTGAGATGCAAACAGGTTTAGGTCAACAATGAAGAGCTTCAGGCATTTATGGCTTTAGATGGTACAACCCATTACAAAGAGATTCCTGATTACTGTAGTTCAGTGGAAAAGCTGGAATGATTAGCCTGTCACAAAGCCATTGGATTGGCCATGTACATGATCTGTTTGATTCAAGCTTGTTTGTAGGAAAAAATGTTGAATCTGTTCGATCATCCTCTTTCCATTTGCGCAATCATCATTTTTAGAATACACTGCCGTTCAAAATTTGGGGTTGGTAAGGTTTTTAAATGTGTTTGAAAGAAGACCCTTATTGTAATTTTCTGCTGTATATTTTTATATATATTTTTAAAATCTATTCCTGTGATGATAAAGCTGAATTTTCAGCCACCATTACTCAGTGTCACCCGATCCAAACATTTGAACGGTAATGTATGTAAAACACACTTGGCACAATATCAAATAGTATCTTGATACCTCTTTTATTGTCTTATTGCAGAGGCTGTTCTGCTGTAATAATTATTAACCCAAACTTCTCAAAAATTCACAGAACTCCTCACTGGTGGTGCTCATTTGGTTCACTTTCACATTGTTGTGTTTCTCTTGAGCTATTTTTTGAGTGGTTGGCATATGTACAGATGTCTGGCCACTAAGTCTGTCAAATTCTCTAATTTTTTCCACCTTGTTGCGCACCATATTGCATCTTGTGTGAATGGCACTTGAAACACTGGCCTCAAGTAATACATGCCATTTAGTACTGCACATGATGCATGGGTAGTATATTTTCATGCAGTACATGCATCACGTTACTTTTGTAATGTACTGTGGCACTGCCTGTATTTTGAGGCCTGGGCATTGTGATACTACCGTAGTACCTGTATATCATGCAACCTAGTTAGTGTGAAGTATTAAGAGTCTTTGCTCCCAGATTTGTTATTGGCTTGGATAATAACTGAAGCAATGGGGGTGCCTTACCACTTCCTTTTCCTGTTCTGACACTGTTTGTCTCTCTCTTTCTCTCTCACTCTTTCTCTCTCTCTCTGTGACATTCATTCAAAGAGGCAAGTACAATCTTGTCCAGACTAAAGCTACTGACTCTTTCTTTTGAAGGAATGCACACCATTTCATTTTGTATCACTCCTCCACCTGCTTTTTTCTCACCGTGTGCCTCACTTCCTCACATACACTGGGTTGTTTTACCATAGACAGTGAGTGCTTTGTGTTCACTCCTGGAATGGAGAGTAATGTCATTAGGCCAAAGCAATTATTGTGTGATGCTGGAAATTATATTTTGTAATAAAAAGTCGCACACAGAAATAGTGAACATGCACATTAATAGACCTAGGGCAAGTTTCATCTTATTTAAGGGATACTTCACCCACAAATGAAAATGCCATCATTTACTCAACCCTCATGTTGTTTCCAGTTCTGTATGACTTTCGTTCTTCTGAAGAACACAAAAGAAGTATTTTGAAGAATGTTTCTACTGTTTATACAATAAAAGTCAATGGGGCCCAAATATATTAAATCTGTGTGTTAGGTCTTAAAGTGATAGCAGCCTAATATACCTGCTGCTGTCTGTGTCCTTAATGTTAATCAAACAAGAATGGAAAAGCAGAAAATCACTCACTGATCTTAAATGAATAACTTCTGTATTAATAACAGCCGCTTGTGGCAAGCTTATTTCCAGCAAAAATAACTCCCGATATAAGATTTTGTTCATATCGAAAAATCTTTTTTTGTTCCACAGAAGAAAGAAAAAAACATGAGGGTGAGTAAATGATGAGACAATTTTTAGGTGAACTGTTGCTTTAATGGGCTGAGTCAGACTGAACGCATACCCTGCGTTCCATTCAGAAGGGCTCATCCCTATGCCCTAATCCCTTCAAAGGGTTTACCCTTCGGAGTGAGAGCTTTGAAGGGTGTAGGGGACCAAATAACTGTTTCTTGAAGTGCCCTTCTGCGTCATCATCCCGTCCCCACACAGAGGCGCTGTCATCATGGAAAGAATCAGCGCAAAGGATCATGGGGGCCCGAAGTGTCCATCAGTTGTACACTTCGAAATCCTTCATTCCGAAGGGCCCAGTTTTGAGCACTTCGGTTTGGAACGACCCTTCCATATGGCGGCTGTTATTGTTTTCACTCCGAAGTGCCCTTTGGATGGCGATATATCCCGTTTGCAACACACCGATAGTGTTTAATTTTCAATATGAGAAGATCTCTTGTGAAAAATGTATGTTTGTATACATGAATGTATGTGCAGCAGGTAAGAAAATGGGGAACGCACTCCAGTAGTTTCTTGCTGCAGAAGAATAAAGAATTGCTTTGTTGTATGCTTATATTGTATGAAGCTAGAAATGAGCTAATTTGGTTTTCTGGTGAGTCAAGTTTGCAAGTAGCTACTGAAATGAGACCGTGTATAAGCATTCAGTTCACATCAGAAGGTCAAATCATGCAGCAGCAGAGTGTCTCCTATTTGTGTTCACAGTGACAAAGCTCTCAATGTGTTGAGGATGTGTACATGTGTGTAATGTGATGTTTTTGCCGTGTTTTGCTGAGGCAACAGAAACTGTTGGTGTTCCTTGACACATTAACAAAGAAGCCTATGTCTTGTCATGAGTAATAGTAGTGGCGTATGTCTGGGTGGGAGGTATGTTTGTGGAAGCTGTCAGTGGATGTGTTCGCAGTCTGAATTGTGGTTGTATGTTATTAGGAAGCAAAGGTGGGTGTGGATATTTTAACCTCATCCAGATTCCAGAAAAGAAGGTGTGTAGAAAAGTTACTCACTTGTAGAAAATACAAAGCTTAAAGTGATCTAAGTATATTTTATGGAGAGCTAAAAGAGTGACAGAGATGCCGAGTCTTAAAGAGAAGGTATGATAGAGAGATGTGTCTTCATATGGACAGGAAATAGAGAAGGATGAGTAGGGCATACTGAAACATTTAATTGAAAGCTAAAGAAGACAGAATGAAAGAGAAAAACTAAAGGATTTTATAACGGAGCCTCTGAGTTGCTTGTGAATGTCAGCAGAAAAGAAAGAAAACAGGACTTTTGTGGACATTGTTGGCTGTTGTGTCGTTTCTTGCCTTGAGCACTGGGTTTTTAAGAAGCTGTATGAAGTTTAAAGTTGTCAGCTTTAAATGTCATACGCACAGTGACAAAAAAAAAAAAACACGGAAAAATTTTTTTTTTGCTTTTCGCCATTCTGTCTATCTTCGTCCATCTGTTCGGTGTGGTGTGGCTCAGAGAGTTGCCTGTCGCTTAAGGGGCGTTCACACTGACAGTGAATTCAAAGCGATTTGGGGTCATTCATTTTCAACTGGAGGGTCAGACTGTGATCAGTTGGATACAGCGGTTGAGAAGGAACAGTACAGGATTTAATCTCTCACAAAAGCGTGATTGTGGTACTTGAGGCTTGTATTGCGGAATTTACGTACGGGTCAGAGGATGTGATTAATTGTCATTTTTTTCTTTGTAATTAACCACACAAAATGAACATTAAACATTGAACATTCATTGCCCTCATTTTTTCATTCATTTTCAGAAACTGAGGGAAATTTTTAAAATTTATTTTCCTTGATCCAGGTGCTTTACCACTTGCGAACCTGGGATAGATTAAATTGCATTTATCCGATGTATTTCTATAATGCAAACAGTCTTGTTTTTAACAATGTAACATGTATTTGAACTAATTTATTTTTTATGTAACAAGATTTTCATTAGCTTTTTTGTATTTTAGTTTTTTTTTAATAAATTTAATATTACATTAATAGTCTCTCTTTTTTTTGTGATTTTAGTAAAAATTCAATTTTATGGTTTTCATATAGTTTCATTTTAGTTGTAGTTTTACCTTTTCCCACAGCACCACAAATTGTTCTGTCTGTTTGGTGAAACATTTTTTATCGGAAACTGCACTGTAGACACAAAAACAAACAAACAATAGTATCAGTGTCAGAAAATTGCAAAAACACACCTACTGGCAGTGATTTTTCAATAAATGTGCCATTACTGCTATATTCAGCAGTAAATTGTAACTATCATCACTCTCTGCATCTGCATCTCTGGGGCATTTGTGATTCTGCAGTATGGACTAGATCCACTGACTCAGATCTTATCAGATTGCTTGCACTGGATAGAGAGCAGTTATTTACTGGTTTTGCAAAGTTCATGGCATATAATCCTTGAGATATTTGAGGCTGTTTGGATCAACCAAACAAGATTTGAACTCAATTCACATTGTCTTTACTTTGTTTCTCTAAGATCATGTGCACCATATTTTTGGTAGGATGACGTTGTTGCATGTTGATTTACATTTACATTTATGCATTTGTCTTGATACTTTTATGCAAAGTGAGTTACATTCAAAGTCCACATTTGAGCTACAGGAAGGCTTTGTTGTAATGGTGTCATTGTCAGATGTAGCTGTCCCTAAATATCATAAGTCAGCTGGGGTTAGTTGGTTCCGACATCCCCATTTTCTCTGTATTTCCCTTTTGTTTTCATTCATATTGTAGTGCATATTTATATTTTTCATTTTTTTTTAGCTCTTTTTTTTTTTTTGCACGCTCCCATTTTTATTTTAGAAATTAAATTATTTCTCCACTTTTAGTCTTTGTAATAGTTGTAGTTAATGATAATAGCCTTAATAGGAACTAGGTGTTTCAAAAGACAAATGAATAGTTAAAATTAGTGGAATTATTTATTGCCATCACTGTGTTGTATGTTTGATGCAAGGGCATATGCCAGAAAATGATGTGGTGTTCCAGGATGCTTCTTCAGATGTCTGGCGGTGAGACGTGATGCAGGCGGGAATCAGTGAAGAGAAACGAGTTGCAGTCAGGTTGAGTCAGATCGCCCAGGGTGGAGTGATGAACTGACAGTATGATGGATGCGGTGACAGGACTGCGGAGGGGAAAGCGCGTGAGACTGGCGGAGGGCAGGAAAATGATTTGATGTGGTGATGCCAGTGTTCAGATCTGGAGTTGAGCTACAGAGTGATCACCTGTCTCCATTGAGACAACTTGTTTTGACTGAATTTTTTTAGTTGTCTAGCATTTTCCTGTTGGTACTGGAGCGTTTTCAAGAGATACAGATATAGTCATTTCTCAGACCCGACTCAAGATGGAAGTTAAAGTTGGATGATCCAACAGCTAAAAGCTTGTTTTTTGGACTGTATTTTGGGTGTATAGACTTTATGTGGTTGCCTCCATAAAGAGGGTGGGTTGATTCCTGGCTGCCGATCACAGCGCTGGAGCTTCCTGGCGTTCCCTGCCCCTCTAGCGCTCAGCCATTAGATACAAAACGCTACATGATATAAAGTTCCTGAATAACTGTGCTCCATTCAGAGATGTTCAACGTGAGAACATACGTGGACACGTGTACACGCTGAAACACAGATGCGTACTCAGACGTTAACTCAATCTTACACACACACAAAGTCAATCCCAGTCGGCGTGCCAGGGGTGGAGCAGAAGGTCTGTTGGGCAGCCGGACAGGCCAGGTTTGTGTGCAGTCAAAGGGTTCTGTGTTTGAAGCAGGCTGATTACTCCCTGGACTCACAGCCCACATTTGGAAACGGTTAGAGGGAGATTGCAGGCTGCCATGGCTTCTACCAATCAATGCTGCTGCAGTTGGACTGCAGTTGATCTGCTCGCCCAGCATTTGCACCCAGTGGATGGTGGTGCCCTGTTTAGACCCCAAATTCTGATTGTGACCTCTTAACAGTACCATATGATATTGATTATAACTTTGGCTGATGTTTACAAAAGGGTCAGTGATATACAAGAGGGTCCATGATAAATAAAAAGCTGTTTGTATTCGTGTTGGTTTAGATTTTTTGTACTATTTTCAAGAACATTTTAAATCTGTTGACACAGGTGGTGAACCACCAAGTGAGAAGTAATAACATATTTTACTTGCATCATTTTAACTAATGCACACATCTTAATGAACTTTTATATAATATATATAATATATTTAGTGATAGTTGTTCATGAGTCCCTTGTTTGTCCTGAACAGTTAAACTGCCTGCTGTTCTTTTTTTGGTAAAATAATTAACATTTTGCAGATTCTGAAATGGGGATGTAAATTTTTGACCTCAGCTGTAAGTTGATAGAACAACATAGTGTTAGTATTTTAGAATATATATGATGTTCTTACATGAGTTTGTACAAAATGACTAATGAAAATGAGAAGAGGAAAAGTGGATGGACTAAAGGAGGGATTCAATTGGAAAATTCACAAGCTTGCCAACCTCATCCAACAGGATGAAAATGTCTTTTTTTCCCCCTTCCATCACAAGGAAAACATATTTGCCAGGGAACAGTGTTCATCATTCTTATACAGGTGCTTTTAATGCTATGGATGCCACAGATAATACAGACGTTTTAAAAATGTACTGGTAATAGGTATGTTTTAAATATGTCCTGTTATGTAACAAGCTACTTTGCGAAATATCCAAGAATTGGCGTTTTAAGAAACTAAAAGTGAAATGGGTCTTGATTACCTTTAAGTATGATCAGAACGCATGCCTCTGGGATATTCCAGGCAATGTTTATGTCTATTAGCAATGATGGGAAGTTGGAGCTGAAGAAAGCAGGAGAAGATAAAAGTGACGATTTTTTTCGCCCTCATTTTTTTCCAGAATCAATAGTGTTTCAAGTATTACAATTACTATAGCTGGGGCTTGAAGGAAGAAATAGGAAAAGCATGTGTGTGTTCTTGTTTAACCTACATTGTGAGGTCCAAATGTCCCAAGGTAGTAAATCATAAAAATGCTGACATTAGCCACTGTCGGGCCAGTGCTTTAAACGGGCTGGGCGGGGCTAATAGCCTCGGACCTGTAGCACCATGCCCAAAATCACGATGCGTTTCCACTGTCGGGCCAGAAGATCCGCTGCGCTTCACTAAAACCCACCCTTTACACGCCTCTCAGGAACAGCGTCACGCAACTCCATCATTTCTCCAACAAAGAGGAGTTATCAGAAAACTAATAAGAAATAAGTCACTGGAACTAGCACAATCACAAAACGAACATGATAAAAGCGGCCGTTTGTTTGCATGCTTAAAAGATTTAAATACAAAAACATCAATGTTTTACAATAATAAGTGATACATTGATCATAATGAATTAATTTATTTGGATTGAAAATTAGTCACACAGAAATAAAGCGGTATGAACCGTTATTTCACAAAAGAAAGAGGACACATACCCTACTTATTCAGTGAATCTGTTTCTGTTTATTTGTAGTCACAGTATACATCACATTTTGAAAGAATGATCATTTCTATATTTTTTTTCCATCAAAAATACAACCTGAGTAGCAGAGGGAGCTCCCGAACAAAAACCATTATTATATTTTTATGATATACGCAGAGCTAAAGTCTCGGTTACTAAATAAATACACAATTGTGATAGAGAAACTGATGTCTGATTTCTTCAAGCAGTCTTATTTACCATGTTTACTATGGTAACGTTAATGGCTAGCATGCATAGTCTTTTGCATCACTTATAAATATTTCTGCCTTGTATGGTGATCATAATCTACATCGGATCTCAGACAGAAGTCAAACACTCGCTGCTGTCTGAAAGTGAGTTTTGAGCTAAAATAATTTTAAAAGTCTTTAATGCTGGTGTTATAGCTGTTAACTTTATGAAGTGATCCGCGGCGCAAACACTCTCCAGATGCGGAGAAACTCCACCTTTGTTCATAACCACTCCTCTTGCCCCAGTTGGCCTGCTTTGGCCAAAGGTTTTCGTCGGCACGATCAAGGCACAATCAAGCCCCGAAGTGACAGTGGAAACATGACTGGCCCTGTCACGCACTAGCGCGCCCGCTTTTGGCCCGACAGTGGAAAGGCAGCTATTGATGGGCTATTTTATTGGGCCACTCAAGAAAAACAGCTTATTAATCATACTATAACTACTGCAGAAAGTTTTCTCTGTCACGTTTAAAGGGGTCATATGATGCGATTTCAAGTTTTGCTTTCTCTTTGGAGTGTTACAAGCTGATTGTGCATAGATAAGATCCCTGAAGTTGCAAAGACTAAAGTCTCAAAACCAAAGAGATATTCTTTATAAAAGTTAAGACTCATCCACGCCCCCCTAAAACGGCTCATTAAAGCACGCCCCCACGTCTACGTCAAGATGTGGAAATATTTGCATAATGCAGCCCAAATGTTCACGCAAAGAAAGAAGGCGTGGTTTCAGTAAGCACAGTAGTGTTGATGAAGCCATGTCAGGGAGACTGTCAGTACACGATCCGGGATGCCTGCACGATCCGTCCGCGCATGCGCATAATGACAATTCTGTTTTGCGACGATTTACGACACTGCACGATCTGTTCCACGCTTGCGCAAGTCATTTCCATTGTCAGTTTGAAATACTCTATAACGTTTCCCCAGACTTGTTTGTAGTTCTTTCTTCATGTAAGTGCAGATAGTCTAGGCAGAAATGCATATTATGTTCCTTATTGTCTTCTGTAAACACCATTGAAGGGATTATTTTCCTCATTTAGATTATATAGATAGATATATTAGCCTATATAGACCCATACTAATACAAAATTACTCAACTTAAAGTTAACTAATATTAGCAGCTTTTAATAAAAAATGACACGAACCGTCTTTGACAATACTACT
>JAFVLL020001231.1:0-43574 GCA_021397915.2 Tor tambroides | reverse complement strand
GGTAGAAAAGACAATTAAAACGCTCGGACCGAGCGTTTTGATTGGACGAACATTTCTTGGTCCTACACCTTCCACAGAATATATAAATACAGATATATACATTTAGACCACTTAACTTAATGTTTGCTATCACGATGTGAAGAGACTTTCAACCAGAATAACAAAAAATGTTTCTGAAGACAATCACTTATGACACCTTTAACCTCTCAACCAATTTGAATTGTTACATATTTGTTTCGATTTTCAACTGGCTCATGGTGCATTGTTACATCCCTATTAAAAATAGTAATATTGTGAAATGTTGTTACGATTTAAAATGGTGTTTTGTATTTTAGTATATTATAAAATGTAATTTATTCCTGTGATGGCAAAGCTGAATTTCAGCAGCCATTACTCCAGTCTTCAGTGTCACATGATCCTTCAGAAATCATTCTAATATGCTGAAACTTTTTTTTTTGTTATTACTATCAGTGTTGAAAAGAGGTGTGCTCCTTAATATTTTTGTATAAAACATCTTTACTGTCACTTTTGACTAATTTAATGCATCTTTGCTGATTTTTTTTTTTAATCCTATAAACTCCAAGGTTTTTTTATTCTTTGGAAATTGCTGCAAAAATATTGATGACTCCTTTTGAATGCTGCTGTTTTGAAGTTTTTGTCTGAGGTATAATAAAATTATAGCAAAAAATGTTTCTGCAGGGCAGTGGCTATTTAAACAAAAAGGACAAGTCCCACCTACATGTCCTGTTTCAATACAAGTAGTGCTGTCAAACGATTAATCGCGATTAATTGCATACAAAATAAAAGTTTTTGTTTGCATAATATATGTGTGTGTTCTGTGTATATTTATTATGTATATATAAATACATGCACATACAGTATATCTTTTGAAAATATTTACATGTATTTACATGTCTATATTTATATTCATATAATTTATATTATAAATAAATGTATTTAATATATAAACATAGCATATTTTTCTGAAAAATATACATACATGTGTGTGTATTTATATATACATAATTAAAATACACATACACACATATATATTATGTAACCAAAAACTTTTATTTTGGATGCCATTAATCGCGATTAATCGTTTGACAGCACTAAATAAAAGTGCATCAAAATAGGACATATGGGGTCCTTAAGCCTCTCAACTCTTTCCTGATTTTTTTATGAAATGTTTTTAAATGAGTTTTAACATTTTTTTAAAGTCTGTCACCAAAATGTGTTTTTTTTTTTTGTTGGAAAGGGTAGTCAGACAGAAGTAAATCAAACTGAGGTGTACTGCAGCCGATCGAAAGCTTCATGACCCATATTTATGCACCCATGAGGGTCATCTGTCCAAACTGGATTTTATATCATTGAAATCATGAGTTGATTCTTCATATTGAAACAGTGAGGTGGTTTTAAGATGAAGAGCTCTACTTACAGTAAGTGTGGTGTTTAAAAGCATATGTGCTCAGCTAAGCCTGCATTAGGGTATTTGAGGGTTTATCCTAGAAGGCAACAAGGTTGTAGCTCAGCTTTCAATTTGTGTATGTGTGTGTGGTGAGTCGGACAGATGTCCACCTGTTTGAAAAGAGAGACCCAAAGCACAAGGATGAACACACACACACACACACACACACACACACACACACACACACACACACACACACACACAGTATGGTAACACATTAGTTTAGTGACCAGTTCTCACTATTAACTAGTTGGTTAATAGCATGCATATTACTAGCACACTGGCTGTTTGTTAGTACTTATAAAGCACATAAGTGCCTTATTCTGTAATATAATATTCTGTAATATATTCTGAATAGTGTTTTATGTTTTGAATGTACAGTGTGTGTGTGTGTGAGAGAGAGAGAGGAAGAGTGTGTTTCTGGTTGTGGCTGGCATATGGATCTGTCAGGCCTCATCACCTCTTTACCTCACTAACACTCCCTCAGAAGAGCACACTAATGAGGGCAGGGCTCCAGATCCCATCCTGGCACATCCTTATGAAAAGGACATCAAGAGGCCAAATCATGCATTTCAAAGCTTTGTACTAAATGTAGAGAAACCTGAGCTTATGCAGCATTAGATGAGGAATGATCTGTCGGCTCATTATCCCACAGCATTCTGATTACTGCCATGCAGGAAGGTGAGTTTTATGAGATCTCACCAGCTGTCTGGAAAAAATAGCGAGTTGAGGCTGTAGTTCTTCTGCTTGTGTGTCGAGTCTCAATTTCCTGCTGTGAATAATGGGTCATTACTAAATAACAATCCGTGAAATCTCCGCATATGGATCAGATGTCAGGACACCTGTGTGTGACCCAAATCACCACAGGTAGATGAGATACCTGTTCACTTGTGTTCGACCCAAATCTCTACAGGTTGATTAAATATGAGCCCACGTGCCATTGACCCAAATCTCTGCATTTGGATCAGATATCAGGACACTGGAATTAACTGGGTTTCAGCATCACGTGCCTTTGTTTTCCATGTTCGTTTGTGATCGCCAGTGGTGTGATGAATAGGGTATTTGAGCCAAAGATACAGATACCTGACCTGTTGCTATGTTGTTTAGTTTCCAGTTCAGAGTTAAGGAGTTTTTTTCCTGTGGTTAAAAGTTTGTGTATTTATTTATTGATTTATTTACTTACTTGTTTAATTACTAACTTGGTTGCTTGCTTGGACCACTTGGACCACTTTTATGACCCAGAGTTTAGTTTTTTTTTTGATTTTATTGTTTAACTCTAGTCTCAGAGACTCTCCCAGACTTTTAATTTTAAACTATGAAAATCTGTCATAAAATAGGAATCAATATACATTTAACAGTAAAAAAAAACATAAACCATTTCAGTATTTATTTTGTGAAAATTATACGTATTTTATATACACATACAAAAAAATTATAAAATAAAATAAAAAATCACAACCACTACAACCAACAATTGTAATTTTGTAAAATTGTAAAAAAGTACATTTTTTTAAAGTCAGTTTACCAAATATTTTTCTTATTGCTGACCATTTCCAGTTAAGCAAAAAAAAGTAGTTTACAAAAATTACAAAAATAACATATTTCTTTTGGATGCATGTGTCTCTTCTAAAAGGCCAAAATTGAAGAAACTCCCACTAAACACCCACTTAGCTGTGTGGGGAAAAACTAAAGGAATTTAAGAAATGATTTAATGGTCAGTTGTGCAGCTGTAAAGATATTTACTGACCATGAACTGACCGTGCATTTCATTCAGAAAGAAAATTTAACAAGTGTGTTCTGTATTATTAATACTTCGTATTGAGCTCATTTCAAAATGTCAGTCAGCAATTTACAAAGCATTTTCTGGATTGGAGAGCAACACGTTTTTCATGCTGATGTTCTCTCATGTTTGGCTAAAGCAGAGGCATCTATTTCTAAAGACACAGAAGCCATGCTGTATTTCAAAGTATAAAAGGAGGCTTAGCGTATTGGGAATATGGTTGGTTGTCTGTGTGGGTGGATTCTCATCCCATTGGGCAACTGATGACATTAACAACATTGAAATTAAGTCCACATAACATATCATGCAGCTTTTGCAAGTGTTGGTGAATGATGAAATCATTTCCCTCTTTTTCCCTTAGGGCACACAAGTCCAAAATGAAGACCAAACATTTAATGACTTTGATAAAATATTCTAATATCACTTTCAGGCATTTTACCGAAACTTGGCCTGAACTGTCATTTTCATTATAATTGTTCTGCCCTGCATCGCCTCTTAACCCAAGACAAAGTACTCGACACATAAATACTCAATCATTAAACACATTAAAGATGCATTAAAGATTTTTTTCAGAGGCTGAAATGATCAGCACAGGGAGGCATGAGAGAGTCTGGACCGAGCATGTGATGTTTGATTAATCGATGGATGGCTAGAAGCAGAATGTTGTAGCAGACAGGGGCAAATGAGCCCTGTGACAGAGTCATTCTCACAACAGTGGGACCTGATGTTTTCACCCTATTAATCATTTCACATTCATATTTTATTATTCAAAACATAATTTTAATTTATCATTTTAAATCTTAAAGTCACTCCAAAAGAGGAAATATATTCTTTTCTATTCTTTGATCTTGTGTAGTTAAAAGGATATTTCACCCAAAATGTAAATTCTGTCATCATGTACTCATTTTCTTTCTTTCTTTTGCAGAACATGTGCAGAAGATATTCAGCTTTAGCCAAACATGAGAGAACATAAAACAAACTATTTCTCAAAATATCTTTTTTTTTAAATTTCTTTCTTTTTTAATGTCCATAATGAAAGGTCAGATTTAGATCCCATTAACTTTCAGTGAATGGACAAAAAACCACACACTTTTCAAAATATCTTCACAGAAGAAAGTCATAAAGCTTAGGAATGACCTGGGTGTGTAAATCATGACAGAATTTGGGTGAACAATCCTTTAAAAGCTATTACATCGAAGTGTTCAGAGATACATGGTTTGAAAAATCAACATCTGGAAACCTTGAATGAGCTGTAACTAATGCCGTGTTGCCTTGTTTGACCACCATTTTATTTTTATATTTCAAGAAATAATTGTAATGCAAGAGGGATTCTCTCTTGTAATTTTTTTTTTTTTAGCTTGCCAAGGGGGAGCAGGCAAGGTGTTCGGTAAGTCTGTTGTGTTTGGTGATGAATTGAACTCTTTAGAAACCGAATGAAAATAGATAACTCCCTTCACCCACCTCCAACCCCAACCCACCCTCTGCTTCTGCGCTCATAATGACTTGTTCTGCACTCTCAGGAAATGCATATGATGGAGTGGCTCCTCATATGCTTTCCAGACTGATGCTTAATAGAATTTTTCCCCAGAGCAGTCAATATCAATAACCTAATTCTGTGATGGGATTGTTTTTGTTGTTGTTGTTGTTGTTGTTGTTGTTTCTCGTTACTGTCACAGGAATATAGATTGCTATTCTGTGTGTGCTGTTTTCCAGAGCTTTGCTATGCATGCTGTTGTTATATACTGTAGATGTTGGTTTACTTTGTTCTGGTGGTTTAAAGTTAATGAAAGTATCTATTTTGTGTGCTTGGATATAGTGGAAGATACAGAGGTTTTTACCAGTAGGTGGCTTTAATCTCAATAAAGTGCTGCTCGCTCTTGGGAAGCAGCTGGAAAGGTGACTTTAACACATTATAATTTCAGTAATTAGTATTTATTGTCTCACCACAACAAAATCTGTTTATGTTTATCCTGCACAGAGGCAGTTTTTTAATTTCTGAAAGCAATTAGGCCTGATTAATTCTCCATTACCCAAAGATCATCCAAAGAAGCATGCATCAAAGTGTTGCATAATTTGCCATGGGAAAAGCTGTTTATTTTGGTTAATGAAACATTCAGCTCTATCTGTGAGAAATAAACGTAATTTTAATATTAATATTTAAATATGTAAAACCCTGAGTTATCATAATGGGAGGAGTCAGAGGCATCTATGGATTAAAGAATGTTTTTATTATTATTTTATGGCACAAGAGTGTTGTTACTGGAAGAAGCAGAGAATGGATGTTATGCTCTTGGTGAATGTATTTTAGCATTTTGTTGACATCTTGATTGATTGACAGAACTTTAGAGTTTTACAGCTTGCCCATTGTGACTTCTGTGGAGGAGATCTACATTCTCTGCTTCCAAGTGAACACAAATGTTATGCACAAATATTGAAATCAGGCAAAGCATACATATATTGCTTCCTTTTGTAGTTCTTCCTTCTTAGTTCTTCCTTCCTCCAAGTGTCTAAATCAATAAAACCGTGTCTCTGAATGCATGTTCTGAGCATCAGGTGTGGGGATATCAAATTGTGAAACTGAGCAAATATAAGAGTAGGATTTTTGAGAATAAGAGTGCTGTTTTATTGGATGGTTTCTTGTACATTTGTTCTCAAATTTTACGCTTTGCTCTCGTTTGTCTTCAGCTGTTTCTGTTCAGCTTAGCATTAATACCTGCATTTTCCCGTTTCCAGTACTACCAATAAGTGTGAATTCTGCAAGTGTTTCCGGGACTGTGAAGCCATAATTTAAGGATCTTCTTATAAGGGATCTTCTTTTTAGGCAAA
Source organism: Tor tambroides (assembly GCA_021397915.2). Lineage (NCBI taxonomy): Eukaryota > Metazoa > Chordata > Actinopteri > Cypriniformes > Cyprinidae > Tor > Tor tambroides. The sequence goes on along the minus strand of JAFVLL020001231.1, from coordinate 37,500 downwards.
ATTAATGTAGGCCAGAATGATGACCGGCAACCTGAACACTTGCAGAATTGCTCCCCCACACTCTTAAAAATAAATGTTCTTTATTGGCATCTTTGGTTCCATGAAGAAAATCAGTTAAACTTTTCCATTGTGTAAAAGGATCTTTTCAGTGGGAAAACAATCATTAGATAACTCAAATGTTCTTCACAGTGCGCTTTTGGAACATTTATTTTTAAGAGTGTTTAATATTTTAACCCTTCAGTAAGAACTTCTGACAGAATTATATGGCATTTCATGTTACACTGCTAATTAAGAATTAATTGTGGATGATAATAAACAAACTATTGCTCTTGATAATAGAATTTCCCAACAAAACTGCACATGTGGAAATTCCCAACTCTGATTGTTTTGTACAGATAACCTTTATGTTCAATAAGTTTGATCTCAGAAGACATATAAACCTGATATTAACTGAATTTGACCTCAACTGCTAGGCACCAATGCTAAGCTGGGCCTCCGATGCAAAGCCTGCAAGATGGGCATCCACCACAAGTGCCTGGATCGAGTTGGACAGCAGAGATGCATGGGGAAATTGGTGAGATATTTTTTACTTTATGTGAATTGAGTGTTTTTCCCTCACTTTGTTTGTTTTTTTTATATTTGATTACTCTTGGAAATTGAATGTGGAACTAAACAAGCTTTTTAGTGTTTATGTTCATTTGTTGATCAGGCTGGCCAATGTTTGTTTATCGTATGAAGAGGCTTATTAAGACATGACATAACAGATAGTGTTGCAATGAAAACACACTTCTCCACAAGTCCATACTTATAATTTGCAGTATCACTTTCCTGGTGTTCCTCTCTGGCAGTAGGTGAAGATTTGCAGTGTGTGAGTGTTAAGATATGATACTCTTCACAGTGTTATTTTTGGTGATTCGAAGGTGTGATTCATCAGTCTGTCTTTTCCTTCCGTGAATTTATGTGCAAGTATGAATGTTAATGATTCTCCGGTGTGTAGTAGAGAAAGTGAGAGAGAAGAAAGATGGGATAGTTGATACAGAATATCAAGATGCATCTATCATGAAAACACCTCTGTGCTTTTCTCAGGGGACCCACAAGTCACGACTCTTCTGGGAAATTCACACGCCCCCCTCCCCCCTCCCCCCACAGGGAAAAAATGGTGAAAAGGGAAAAGAGTGCTAAAATTTCCATTGCTTTTCCCATGGCTTCAGTGCAGTACTGGAGTGAGTCAGGTTTCTCAGAGAAGGGTTGAGTGACCTTGAAAACAAGTTCAGCTTTCTCAAAAACCTATTCTTATGTAGAAAGAAGTCATAATGCTGTGGTAGTATTGCTAAAATAATAGACTGGATTAATAATGAAATCAAGATATTTTATATAGGCCCTTTGTGCAGAATTTATCTTTTAAAGGGGCCATGACATGAATTTTGTTATTATTTTAATATGTTCCTTGAGGTTTACTTATAATGTTAATAAAGTTTTTTGCACAAAAAAAAACAAAACAAATTGTGTAATGTTATTACAGTTCAAAATAACTTTACTTTTTAAAATATTTGCAATTTTACTTATTAGTATCACACGATCCTTCAGAAATCATTTTAATATGCATTTTTTATTATCTTTTATTAATTGTTGAAAGAAAAACCCAACAGAGTTGTGGGTAGAATGGCCTTTGACCAGTGTTTTGTATTCTTAGAACCCAGCACTTTTGATTCTAGTACTATAGTATGAGATCATCAACACAGGAAGTGGAAAAAATGCTGTGCTTGTGCTTCAGACCGTTTGGTGGATTGATACAACAAGTCTCCCGATGATGTAGTGGGCTCTCACAGATGGAAAATATAGCTGTGGGGGGTCAGGATTAAAAAGAGAGCAACTCCCAACAGGATTCGGCTCTAATTCCACTTTTGCTCTAAAGTGGACAAGTTGCTATTTTTAAACTCTGTTTATTTCTCTTGGCTTGTCTGATCAGTGAGAACCTTTGAGCTACGAGTGCTTTTCAGAAAAGAGTGCTTTACTACCAGCATGACATGAGCTGAGTCCTGAGTGTTAGTCAACCATTAGAACTCCCATTATGTGCAAGTGAACATTGCATGGTGTAGCTATTATTGTTCTTTTAGTTGGTTAAGCAAATTAATCACATGGAAGTTTTTCGGTTGAGTCACTTTGGTATTTTAGGGCACTCGCAGACACGGTGCACTCTTGTTAAATGCATTTATTAGCGTCTACTTCAGCACTGAACGTGCCTCTTTACACGCTTCCCCAGTGGGCTCTTGGAGAAAGGTGACGTAGTAGCACTAGAGAGCTTCTCTCTGGGTTCGAGTGGTATTTAAATTAGTCCCCAACCTAACGAAGAAGTCTTCAAAGCAGATTTGTGATGCTGATGGTGTAGACACCCTGCCTGGACTTAACACAACAAATACAAATAAGGGCATGGTGAGGCCGGCCTCTTTCTTAGGGCTGTGTGTATGTGTGCAACTGAATGCTAATTAAGCCATAGGAGCTTGTTTTTTATTGATTTGAACCACTGAATCCCAGTGTAAATATATCTTAAAGGTATAAAATCATTTGCCTCATTACCAGTCATTTATATGATCTTACTGACTGCTATCAAACTGATAATGTATTAGTCATTAAAGTGTTGTTATCCTTTTAAGTCATGACAAAACAGCAGTTTTACCAAACATGAATCAAATATACACTGGTAATGCAGCAGTAAAACAGGACAACTTACATGAGAACACAACTAGAGACGTTTATCTGTTTATATACTAGTGTATAGGGCTAAGAAATGTATAGGTGATATTATACCTCAATATTTTTCAGTTGTTTGATGATATTTGATACATATTCAATATATATATGTATTTGCTATTAAATGGCTCATAGGAACCAAAACATCATATAATAATCACAGCATGTTTTTCCACACAGTTCTTTACAAAATGAACTCATGAAGAGTGATATTTAATCATTTTCATTCATATTATGCACCAATGACAATACATAATAAACAGCAATATTTACAAACTATTTATGTACTGTTACTGCTAAAGCATTTTAATAGATGCCGAGATGTTCATAGACATTTTTGAGTGATGATGCAAATGAATCATTAAATGAGACTTTTGAATCAATTAACTGCAACAGCCAGTTTGAAATTAATCTGCCTATTAGTTCAAACGCTGTTTCATCTCTGTATTAACAGTGTTACAATGGCAAAACAGTCTAATGATGACACAATCTGTATGAATTGCCATGGCCAAAAAAGCACATTAAATTTAATGTGATATTGAGTCTGTCTGAAGCTTGTGTCAGGTGTGATTCTCACTCCTTTCGGTACGTAGAATCGTCTTGAAATTTCGGCATGGTAGCTGAGATTAAACATTGAGAGGCACTTAAAGGGTTAGTTCACCCAAAAATGAAAATTCTGTCATTAATTACTCACCCTCATGTCGTTCCAAACCCGTAAGACCTTCATTCATCTTCGGAACACAAATTAAGGTATTTTTGATGGAATCTGAGAGCTCTCTGACGCCTCCATAATTTTCATTTTTGGGTGAACTATCCCTTTAACATGATCATAAATAAACCAGAGCTTAAGCCTAAAGTGCCAATGAAAGTAACAAACATATCTGGTTTACATTTACGTTTTGTATTTGATGTTAGTTTTATTTCATGATAATAAACAGCTAAAATTGTTCAGATTGAGAATAACTAGTGTTTTAAATATTTGATTCCCTTATTTAACAAAAATAGATAGTGTTTTATCTGTTTTATGTTTCACATGCTCCCATTGAGGTTAAAAAATGCCCATGCAAATCAATTCTGGGTATAAAAAAAGTAAATTAATAAAATAATGAAATCCATTGATCCTATTTGTGTGATTGCAGCCCAAAGGTTTCCGGAGATACTCTAGCTCCCCTCTGCTGATTCAGGAACAGTTTGGCTGCATTAGGGAGGTGATGCCTATTGGTGAGCAATATGTAGCATTTTTTTATTCTTTTACTTCTGCACAATATGCCATAGCATCACTAGCTTGATCATCCTGTTCACTGATATTTTGTAGTATTTTGACATGTCTTTTGTCCTAGCCTGTGGCAGTAAAGTTGACCCGGTGTATGAGACTCTGAGATTTGGAACCTCTCTGGCACAAAAGACCAAGCGGACCAGTGGATCGGAGTCACCACAGAGAAATTCTGTAAGAAACACTTGTTCAGTACTGTCACATTTTTCATACCTTTTAAAAAATACATTACTCCAATTAGTGTTTCTATATTAATTATTTAAAATATAATTTTAAACTGTGCTGTAAACAAATGTTTTTGTGAACTGAATGTTCAAATATTCAAATAATATATTTTTTTGGAAGTTGAATACAATTCTATTTGATGGGGCTGGAGACAGTTTGAATAGATGTAATAGTGTAGATGTGTGTGTGCGTGTGTGTGTGTGTGTGTGTGTGTGTGTGAGTAAACATGCATCCATCATTTACCTGCAGGCAATCTGCTTCAGTTTAGGCTTTTAAAAAGATTGATAATGGATTTAAAAATATGTGTCTGTTTGGCTGCTTGTGCAGAGAGTGAAGCGCTTGTGGTAAAAATGGTGATGATTATTACAATTCATTCAATAAAACACTCAAGACAATTCAGTTTAATCTCCTTGAGCTGCTCTCTGCTCAAGTCTTAATTCAGGTCCATTATTTCCTCTCTACATAAGATGTTTTTTGTTCTTCTATTAAAGGCATTATCACAGGGATGCAGTTTCTGTTATAAAACAAGAATGTTGTCACCATTATATTATTTATAGCAACATATTTGGTCCTTGTCATTTATTCGCAATTGTAGTACATTAATACAAAGTTTACATTTTTTTGTACTCGCATTTATTATATCTGTGTGTGCATAAGAATGTTTAAACCATCTAATATGCAGTTACTACAGTTGTAAGGGAATCTAAGGGGCCCAGATGTAATGTTTTACAGCTTGAAACAAACACAGACACACACACACACCCTGGAAGGAAGTGATGGTCAGCTTCAGATAATGCCTCTCTAAAGCAAATATGACCAAAAAAGGGAGAGAATAAGATGAAAGAGAGAGAGAAAAGACAAGAGGACACAACATGACAGAATGAAGCCAGGATGAAATAAATCAAATTATTTGCAAAAGAAAGATAAGTTTGTATGGCGTTTAATAGATGTAAATCTCTGAATAATAAGCGGTTAACATTAATCTTTTCATGTTAAACAGACAAAGACATTTCTTAGGACATGTGTATGTGAGAGAATTCATGTGTTGTAATCATTTGTTCAGACCAGTGACGTGGCTCAGGTACCAGAAGAAAAGACGGCCCACAGCAGTCGAGCTCAACTCACCAGAAAACCCAGTGACAGCGGTAAGATCCCTGTTCGTGTTATGTAAAAAAAGTCCTAAATAAGGATAGAAATTACAAATTTAAAAAGATTCATAATAAAATAATTATGTGCAATAATTAAATTTTACTATTTCCTTATCAAATAAATTTAATATTTATTCATAAGCACTATTTATTGTTAAAGTATGACTAAAATAACCCCACCTATGATAAAACTGACCCAACAGAAACAGCTCATGTGAATCTGATCTTCTATCACACAATCCTCCTTTTAACTCCAAACTGCCAGCTTCTGATCAGATACATTGTTGAAACTCATTAGCGCTTTATGTAACATAATACGCATAATATGTATGTAACATAATATTGGACGGACTGTGATAGTATCAGGGAGATGAATGGCCTTGATCAGGGTGGTCTCTGATTCATCACAGACTGACCCCAGCTTCAGTGAATTCATGTGCCCATGGCTGTGTGCGCTGGGAAGAGAGACAGAAATGTATTCTCTGGTGCCACATAGGTGCCAGCATGACCGAGAAACTGTGGTATTTTGGGGTAATCAGTCCACCACTCTGAACAGTGACCCACTACAACTGCATCATTCATTTAACCTCATGCAAGCTTTATTCTGTCATGTTCAAATGTTTTTACTCATTGATTTTTCTTGTGTTGTGTGTTTTAGTTTTTACGCCCCTGGAGAATGGAACAGAACATTTTCATATTGCTGAAAGGAAATCAGAAGAATCACCTGTAAGCATCACAACATCTCTCTTTGTAACACTTTGTATTAGATTCATAATTTTTATTAAGCCACTGTCCTGTGTCTATGGGTCAGTGTAGGCACCTAAAAATTTTGCTTCCAAGAAGCTGTTGAATTTTCACACCGTTTTTCTCTAGGAAAAAAAAGGTATAGTTAATTGAGCACACATTGTTTTGGCGGGCATTCTGTCACACTACTGTATTTCTGGTTAGTTGAGCAGAATTAAACAGTAAAACTATTATGAGGAGCACTAATGGTCAAATAAAATTAAAGGGGTCATTGACATTGATAAATGATGTTGACGTGTGATGTTTGAATGAGGCATTTAGGAAGGCATGGATAAGTCTTAACTTTTAGAAAGAATGTCTCTTTGGGTTTGAGACTTTAATCTTTGTCACTTTATGGATCTTATATCTATATGCACGAACAGCTTAGACAGAGGAAAATGTGTCATATGACCCCTTTAAGAAATGATATATTAAAAAAGGATACATTAAATTTGCAGTAAAGTTTTTTATTTATTATTACAAAATATTACTATTTCAAATAAATGTTGTTCTTTTAAACTTTTTAATTATCAAGAATCCTGAAAAAAATGCCACAGTTTCAACAAAGCTATTAAGCAGAATAGCTGTTTTCAATGTAAATAGAAATGTTAAATAAGAAAAATTTGTTTTTCCTTCAAAGGAATAAAGTGCATTTTAAAATATATTAAAATAGAAAACAGTTATTTTAAATGTGAATCATTTTTCATAATATTACTAACTAAAGTAATATTATATATAATATATATTATAGTAATATTATATTATAACTTCTTTATACAGAAGACTTAACATCTAGTCCTGGTCTCCCTTGTTTGTTTCCTTCTAAAAATATTTTTTTTTGTTTTTTTAGATTTCTGCTGTGTAGTACCAGTGCTCGAGACAGAGGTCATGATATTTCAGGCCTGAGGAAAATGATGCTTTTTATAATGATGCTTAGTCAGAAATTTAATTGTGTTGTGTCGATTCTTTCTGACGTTGATATGAAGCAGCTAGCTTCACTTCATTCACTTATGATTCTGAGTCAGGATTTAATCATATCTGAACTATTCTCAGGCCAGTTGAGTGTGTGTGCGCCTGCTTGCACTCACAATTTCCCAGGAGCTGGTGGAAAAAGTCCAAATTTAAGTAACACCCCCACCTTAGCCAATATTCAAATCCCAGTAATGTTTGGATTGTGGAATCAATCTTCACCTATAACTATATCTTCCTGGCTTCTAAATTCTATTTTTTACATAAAGGCTTGTATTTATACCAGACTGAGAATATTCACTGTAAAAAGAGTAACTAACCCCGCTCTCCCCTGCTCACATTTTCAGCATAATTTCTGTTGATTTGTGATGTATTTTGTAATAGTCTCTTCCTGTTTATGTCCCTGTGTGTTTAAACTGTAGTCAAACAGAGAGCTGAAGAGGGACCCTCTGCAGCTCAATACTTATGTGGCTTTGTTCGAATTTACCCCCCAAGACAACCAAGACCTAGAAATGAGGTGAGAAGAAAACATTTTTAGCTTTTAAAACAGACACAAGCTGCTGTTTTATTCCTTTTCTATATTTATTTTGTGGTATCAACAGCAGATACTAGTATTTTATTTAGTTACAGCTATAATGAATACACACACACACTAGCAGTACTGAGTTATTCAGTTTCACGGCTGATTTGAGTCTTCACACCTGTATCATGTGGTCATTTCCCTTTTCCCGCCCAATTAGTTGTCATGGGAAAGCACTTCGCTGTCTGCTGGACAATTTCCTGGTGATAACGGTTAGGGTTTTTTAATATGCAGAACACATACTGTGTGCTTACCTACACTGACAAGCACGATCTTGTATAAACATGAATATTGATGGCAAAATGTATTAAAAGTTTAGATGCTGACCTTGTGATTAAGGTGCAGTCACAATTGCTTCTGCTTTTGCTGGGAATATGGCAGTAGGACAGGGTTTCTATTTTAGTGATTAATTATAACTAACAGATAATAATGATAAATGAATGAAAGTGAATGGTGCACAGTTTCACACAGGCTGTTTAGACTTAGACATACAGTGCTATAAGCGTATAGCATTATAAAGTTAAAAGTCCAAGAATATTAAAACCTGTCATTTTCCCAGAGGTTGAATTTATAGAGTACAACTTTGGTGTGGTACTCTGATTGTGACCGCTGTGTTATTGTCCCTGCTGAGACTGATTCTGATTGCACACACATTTCTCTTTACAATCATTCACACAGTAGCACTTTCATTTCTTTTGGTTCAGGTCTGATTCTCAGAACCTCAGCAGGAAGCTGAGACTGCAGATCACTGTTGACTTTGAATCCCTTTACATGTGCAGTTTCATTCCGGCCTTATGTAATGGAATGAAGCTATTGCAAAATTTCAGTACAGCCTCATCAAAGCTTTCGATCATAAATTAATTCCAAAATTAATTTCCTACTATTGAAAGGGGATGTAATGTTTTAATGTCTGTCCTAATGCGTTCCTTTCTCCCTACAGACCCGGAGATCGAATAATCCTGGCAGATGATTCCAGTGATGACTGGTGGAAGGTACAATTATGACACAATTGCAGAATGCTTGATGAAAAAAACTTTTAATGGTTAAACCTTGATTGTCTCCAGAATGTGAGATTCTACATCACTAAAGGCTGGAAACTTTTAAATGACTTTTAAAATCTGAATTGATTTTACTAGGCATTATACACTTGCCGACTTGCAAATGGTTACAGATAAAAACTGGGCATTATATACTAAATGACTGAGGATCACACATTACCAAACTTTAAAGTCGTTCAGAACACAACAAACTCGTGTAAAAATTAATGTTCTGAAAAAAAATGTGTTAGTGATTGAGATCCCCTGACCGGATGGAATCTTTTAGCCTTGTTTAGACTGTCCATCCATATATCCTGTTTTTGTGAATCCGATTGGAATCTGAGTTAACTGATTGACTCTCCACACTTGGTATCGCAACTGTTCAGATATGATTTGTGTATCCCGTGGTGCTCTTTCGTTTTACTACTTGCATTGGTTTGTATAGCAATGATGTTGTGTTGGTATGGCTTTGCTAATAAGAACAATAACAGCAATTTAGTTTGTAATACAGATGTTGTCTTACAGCATGACAACATGTTGCCATCACACTGGATTATATTACGTTTTATGAGGCAGCAGCAGAAACGTAGGAAGCTGAATGTGCGGCTTTATTCCATGCTGCTGTCTGTCAGCTCAAAGAGGTGTATAGACCAGCAGTGTATTGTCATTTTCCGCTTGACTTGCACTTCGCAGCAACACAACCTTGTTTCTGCAAGGACATTCAGCATGTTTTCTACAAACAACATCTGATGTGTTTACATTTTACATGCCGAGAGAAAGTCACATTGGCAAAAAAAAGCTGCACAAAATCTGATCTGAGCGGTCAGACTGAAACGGATTTCCAGAAATGTGATTTGAATAGAATTTGAATGTAGCTTGAAACAGATCTTGATTTTTTTCTTTGTTGTTCACACTTGCTAAATAAGATCGGATTGCAAATGGATATTTGCAAAAATCGGGTTTGGACTGACAGTCTGAACAAGACCATAGTCTGAAGTTAGAAAGTCTGCAGACTGGCTCTGACTTTGAGAAACCAGCATTGACTCCTCCAAACTGTAAATCGGGGAAAAAATCTGGGCAAAGCTCACAAATAGTAATTTACAAATACATAAGCAATACATAAATCTACATTATGTAATTTTATAGAGCTATAATACTATTTATTATAGAGTTCACCACCAATACATGCCCACCTTGATATTTGGTTGGTTCATTTAAAGTATTTCAAAACTGAATACATAGAAATTCCTAGGGACGAGTCAAAAGGAGAAAATGTGAAAACCATTTTCAGTGCTCTTCTCCAAGCAATTACAATTTCATGAGGACTGATGCTTTCAAGCTTAAAAAGGACACAAAAGCACCATAAAAAATAAATGAAGTCTATATATTTTATGGTACATGTGTGCTGTATTCCAGTCCAAAGTTTGATGCTCTGTGATAGCTTTGTGTGAGAGACAGATCAACATTTACAGTATGTCTAAATTATTGACAGTATATTTTAAGATGAGTGTGGGTTTAGATTTTTGTTCTTGTGTATTTTGCTAACAATTCCAGGGTGTGATTGAAGATAGAATAGGTTATTTCCCAGCATCCTTTGCGCATCAGGTGAGGGCGGGCGACAGGGTGCTCAGATGTAGCCGAACCTTTATTGGATGTAAGGAGCAAGGGCAGATCACCCTGAAGGAGGGACAAGTGAGTAGCCTCTAATAATTTCCATCTTGGATTCTCACCACAAACTGCTTGATAATGCTGCCGTATCGACACACTTTCAGATTTGCGTCAGCGGTGAGGATGAACACAATGGCTTCATCAGAGTAGCCAGCGGGAAAAAGAGAGGATTCGTGCCCTGTGACGTCCTGGAGAATATATGAAGTGAAAGAACAGAGAGAAGAGAAGGTTCGCTTAAAGAAAAGGAAAGACTTCCCAGGGTGATGACTTTCCAGCACTGCCTCTGTGACTGTTTGAATGATCTATGGATCCACCTGTAGGCTGACCAGACGCTGGAGGGCTCGTCAGGAGGGATCAGAACAGCCCTGTTCTAACCCCTGTCTCCCTCAGTGACAAAGGAAGAATGTACAATGACTTCAAAGAGTATTTGGACATCTAAGTTGCACCTACAAATGTATACATTTAATTTCATTAACTAACAAAACCAAACCATCTGCAAACAAATGCTGCCAGAGCTTTTCTCAGAACTAACACTACTTTTTTAAGCCATTTTTTCAACCCATCATACTTGCTTAATGAAATCCAATACTTGTTTCTTACTAAGCTGAGGTGATGAATCCAAACATAGTGCCTGTTTTCCTATAGTTTTTTTAAAGATAGCTATCATTTAAAACCTAAACTTATATTAGGTTAAAATAAATGCCATTTGTTTTGATATTTTGATATCTAATCATTTTCACCTCTAGCTTAATTGTCCAAATACTTCTTGGGGCCATTGTTTGTGTGTTTCATTAACTGCTGAATGTCAGTGTCATGCTTTCTTCTCATCTGAGAGAATTGAGTTTTCTGTATTTCGTTTATTGAATGTTAGTGTAGGGGCTCGTCAACCACAGCACTTTTCAGTATAGCATCAAAATTCACATTGTTTTGAAATATCTTAATTGTTAAGACGACATATTTAATGCTTCATATATTTCCATAAAATCCAGTACGTTTAATGCTACGTAATATGTTTTCTTTTTTAAGCCATTCTTTCCAAGAAATGTGCAGGTGTATGTTGTTCTTCGTAATACTTCAGACTTTGACAATTACTTTAACTTAACTTGCACTCCCAAAATGTTATTTTCCACTCATGCTTCTGAGAACAAAGCAGGAATGATCAGATCTCAGCTGTGTCAGGATTCTAAGTGTTTTCAGATGTTACTTCTAACTCAAAGCAGAACATACACATTCCTTGATCAAACACGGTCTCTGCGCTGTGATAAAAGCATGTGGACAAGGGTTTCAGCAAACAGATCTTTTTTGTCTTTAATGTCCTAGTGTGTTCAGATGTCTCTCAAACATATGCTACATGTCATCTGTTCTAATTATCTTTTATTATTAAGGCATTTTACTAGAAAAAGAAACATTTTGCTAAATGAAGCTAAATAAAGCAGATTTATGTATTGCTACACCATTACAGCAGGTATGGCTGAAGAAAATGATTACAGTAAAGATTTTTTAAATTAATGTTATTATTATTTATTTATTTGAGTTTAGTCATGGAAGAATAGGCATCATGTACTGTCCATTTATGATACATAATCTCTGTCTCTTTATAAGATGTCTCATATATATAATTTAACTCATCTTGTCTGGTCTTTTGATATTTTAATTTGAGCTAAATGAAGCTGTCTTATTGTACAGCATCATGATATTACTGTATATACTTTATGTACAGAATTAAAGTTTATTTATTGATCTATTTATTGTCCAGTGCCTTTGTGTATTTAAGGAATTGTTCAACCAAAAATAAATGTATGCTGAAAATGTGCTCACCCACAAACCATTCAAGATGTACAGTGGTGGCCAAAATTATTAGAACACTAGTATTTTCACCAGCTAAATATGGTTTTAAGTCAGTTATTTCTATCTTTTTCTGTAGTGTGTCAGTAGGAAATATCAGTTTGTATTCCCAAATATTCATTTTGCCATTAATTGTAATAATCCAGTCAGATTTTGTCTGACAACAGCCAGTGCTCCACACAGAGATCTGATCTCATCATCATCCAGTCTGCCTGGAATGACATGAAGAAACAGAACCAACTGAGACAGACTAAATCCAGAAGAACTGTGGCTACGTCTCCAAGATGCTTCAAGAGATCAACCTGCAAAGCTACCTGAAAAACTATGCACCTAGGGCAAAAGCTGCTTTAAACGCAAAGGATTGTCACACCAAATGTTGATTTAATTTAGTTAATAGAAGTTAATTGATAAAGAAAATCTATTTATGACAATATTTTGACAGCATCCTCATTTTACAGCATTTTTACACAAGTGCCTAAAACTTTTAACAGTACTGTAGCTTTGCAGGTGGGTTTCAAACAATTAACTACATCACATTTAATAGACAGATGTGAAACACTGATTTAAAATAGGCTACCTATATAACTATATTATCATAAAGCTACCGCTAAGAACAAATTGTTACGTTACAATGTACAAAATAATTGGCCTAGCCACGAGACAAACGCAACAATTTTACAATAGTATTAATACTGGAATCCTCTAAGGTAATTTTTACCTCAACTGATGAGTGAATGCGGTGACTGATCAAAATATAGTATAGTATTACTATTCTAATAGCCTACTAATAGGTAGCTACTAATAGTAAGAGTTGTGTAATAAAAAAAATAATGTTTGTTTAACATGAGTGCATAAGGTAGTACTAGAGCAGAATTTGTGTTCGATAAAATCATGTACATGTTCAGCATCATTACACCAATGAGTACAAAAGGAGGCGCTGTACTGTCTGACGGCTGCAGGTGGAATTGGTTAAATGAGCTGAGTGCAGACATTGTTCATCACTGACTCAAGTTTTGCCATCGTCCTGTTCTGTGTCACTGCCGTCAGCGAGTCTGAAGTGCATCTGGTAACAGAGTTGGCCTCCTTAATTAGTTTGAGCAGATGCCTGGAAAGGTCTGAGCTGTTGTTGTTCATCCAGCTAACACACAGTGCTCGTTACAGACTGGTAACGTCTCCGTGGGATCGCCGGTGCTATTCAAAACAATGCCAGGTTTATATGCACTGTGCAAGTTCCACCTTTATGCTGTGTTTTCTTGACACTGGAATATAAATTCTCCAGGGCATCTTTGGTCCAATTGTCTACAAACCAAGAAAAAAAAAGGATAGTGACAGAGATCGAAACATGATTAAAATCCCCAAAGGCAGTAGTTTCTACGGAGAGAACGCACTAATATAAAAGTCATTTTGCTTTGTTTATGTGCAGATTACATATTATTTATGCTTTGAGGAGAATATTAACATACATAAACTAATGTTTCCTAGTGTTTAGGAGCCACATGGGTTTGTGTATAACATCTTGCCTTTGAAAGCATAGACAAAAATATGGTAACAACAAGTGTCTGTTCAGTGGATACAAAACTAAATGACTTTAAATCATGCGAGCATACTAATTTAATTAGCAATGGAATGTGGAATAGTAAGAAGAAAGATTTACAGATTAGTCATATTCCTCACTATCATAATATCTGATTAAGAGTCTATAAACTGATTAAGAGAGGTTTAAGCAACTGCCATGCCATTTGAATGTTTATTTGATGACTGAATTATATTTATGTATGTGACATGAAAAGAGGACGTTTGTAAATAAAGACTACTGTAGTAAGTTTTAAAAATAAAATACTATTTCAGTGTTTGTACTTAAAAATTTCATGTTTAATTCAGTGTGTTATAGGCTACTTGTTGTTTCCATCCTTCATCATCCGCTGGAACGCGTGAACGACAGTTAGAGATTATGGTATATAAAGTTTTAAATATGGATATTTTTTTTTACACAAATGCATCGAGTCACTTTAGAAGGCCTTTATTAACCTCCCAGAGTCACATGGAGCACTTTTTATTTTGGATGGATGCTCTTTATTTTGCTTCCAAATCCCGACCACTATTCATTGCCATTATAAAGCTTGGAAGAGCCAGGATGTTTTTTTTTTTTTTTAAATATAACTCCAATTGTATTTGTCTGAAAGAAGAATGTCATATACACCTAGGATGGCTTGAGGGTGAGTAAATCATGGGGTAATTTTCATTTTTGGGTGAACTATCCCTTTAAGTGTTTTAAGTTTCAATTTTTAATTGAAAAATGCATTACAATTAAATTTATAATCAAGATTTTCACGTGCTTTAGTGTGCTTTAAGATTATTAAAACAATGATTTAAAATCTACTTTAAAACTTTTAATTTGACATTTTTACAAAGTGCATTTTTCAAATATACTTAAAGAAATGGTCATGAAAGTGTTCTCTCTTTATATACACTTAAGTGGCCTTTTTAAAAAATATCTAAGTACAACTTAAAATTAAAACTGTTAAGATATGAAATACACTATAATTGCACATTTGAAAAAAATAAGCTCACTTTTTCAGAAGTGGCATGAGGTGTGAGTGTTAAAACCTGCTTCATGTGAAATAAGCTGACAGCACTATAGTTTATCAAGATTAGCAGTCGGGAAACCTCCTCTCTATAACTTCCCTTATTTCCCGTATAAATATAGTATTCAGGCATAACAGCAGGCAGTTGTCTACACTGATTGTTGAAGACTGTAACACAGAAATGACAAAATCACTTGTTTTTCTTCTGGCGTCTCTTCTGTTCTGTTCAGGTGAGATTCCCTTTTGTATTCGGAGTGTAAAATTAACACTTACCTAGTAACAAATTAAAACCCAGGATTCCAAATGTTAAAAAACCTGAAGATCTCAACCATATTAGTCAGATATTTTTTTTTAATTAAAATTAATGAGGGTAAATTTTAGAGTCAAGTTTTTAATGAACTTTTCACTTAAGTAACTGCTAAAGGAGATTTTCTTTTTTTTTTGCATCATTAACAATTTTTAAATGTGGTATTTTCCCACAGTTCTTTTAAAGGTTGTTGATATTTCATTCTTATTTAATATCAGTTTATATAAACTTTTCATATTTAGACAACAATTACAAACAATGTACATTGTATTACACAACATGAAGAATTTTTATGGCATATGCAAATAAACTGAATTGTTGCCATGCCAATTCCTATAAAATTCATTTAGTGTTCCCTAATATGAATGTAATTGTCATACTTCCCCTTCTGTACCAGTTTTAACATATTCTGATGTTCAGGCATTTCAGATGTTCAGATGGGAATGTCTCAGTACTTTGACCACCCGAATCCTGCAAGGGAGATGGAGTTCAGTTATCATGTCAAAGAAATGGAGAACAAACAGGTTAAATAAAGTGTATTCACTTACTCAGAGGAAAAATGCAAAATACAAATTTCTTTCCATTAACAATATTGTACTTTCTATATTTTGTAGTGTTTGTAAGACCATCCTTAGAAAAGTGATAGCATTTATTGGAAAAACAGCTTCTAAGGTTTGTAAAACATTTGTTTGCATATTAAGCATACTTAAAAGTGAAATGTTTTCCCTTGTTCTTGACTTGTTCTCATCTTTTTGCAGGAGGAGATAAATCGGCAGCTTGATAGAATTTGTGGAAAAATAAGAATAAGTGGTTGTAAAAGTTTTTTGGATAAATATAAAAATAAACTGGTCATTTATCTGCTCTCTGGAGACAAAGCAGGGACCATCTGTATCAAATTAAAACTGTGCAAAGAGACGGACATGCAAACAATGCAGTAATGTCAATGCTTCAAGCGTAGAATTGCATTGTCATTTATGTTATAATTTGTTACACATGACAATAAAATTAAAGCTCAATAACAATCAGTTCTGGTGAGTTTGTTTTCAGTTTTCTTGGGATAACCAAGAGTGTCCTCTACAGGTGATTTGGGAGCAAATATCAAAAAATGGTTTTACAGTTAATGTTTTTATAGTTATAACAGTGTGTGTGTGTGTGTGTGTGTGTGTGTGTGTGTGTGTGTGTGACTTATACAGTGAACACATTCGTTAAATACTGACCAAGAGAAAATCACTTAAGTTTCACCACCAGTTCACTACATTTCAAGAAATATGTGATATGGTAAAATATGCAGAATTCCAGTCTTATAAAATTATTTAAAAAATTTAAAATTCTTGACAGATGATAAAGCAATGATGTGGAGAGTCATTTCTTTAAATATATATTTAATTTACTGACACTAAAAATTTCACAAGGTTAAAAAGGTTGTGGTATTTGTAAAAAAAAATCTAGAATTAGAATTATTAAATCATAATCAAGAGAAAAAAGTTCTTGATTAGCCAAATCAGAACTTAAATATGACTGAACATACGGTACTACAAATGGACCTGAAAGGAACATTCATCCTAATTCACCAAATGTTTAGGAACTAATAGTCACTTCCACCTCAATCAACTGCACACCAAAGGAAAAATGATCTGTTCTCATTGAGCTTATGCTTATCGCTTTCCACTATAGAGGAACTGTTCCAGGAGTTAAGTTAGCAGCTCTTTGTAGCTGTAGTTTAACACTTAATGTTTCATAGGGATAGCATGCTTCTCCGGAACTTTTAGAATATAAAATTGAAAAAAGATTAATCTACTGTTTTATATGTTACTGCAATGGATGCACTTCTTGTATTGTTTTGTCCACTGGATTCATCGCTTCTGCTGCGTTTTTCTTTTGTTAATTGCTTGCTAAAAGAAAACCAGTAAATACTGCTATTCTAAAAGTAAAAAACAAATGCCTGTCTAACAGAGCAACAAAAAAGCAGCCGTTTAGCACTGTGGTGTTGTGGGATTGCTTAACTTTTTTGTCAGCACCTTACAGGACATGAGTAAGCACTTTAACTTTCCAGGTGAAAAGAACAGCTAACACATTTTCAGTCATCCAAAAAAAGTGCATATTTTAAGTGCGGGTTTTCTTATGTTCTTTTTATGATATAGGCCTAAACACTGTCGCACATGCATGCAAGAATTGTCATCCTAATCACAGTGACTTCAAAGGCATGATTTCATGAACTTTCATAAGACATGTACTCAGTTAAAACAGTGTCACACTATTTTACTTAGCTCTTTAACACTGGTCAGGCTGTTCTTCTGGCTTTTCTTAGAGAAGGGGATAGAGAGAGAGACACTGAGAGAGACAGAGAGAGAGGCGGGTGAGCTAAAGAAAACAAATAGGAAAGTGAGAAAGAATCAGTAGATGATTTTAAAAGTATCTGAAACCATGTTACCAATCGTATATTTTGTTTTTCTGTTCTCTTGCTCAGGTAAGATACAACTGCAATATTCCAAAAAATATTAGGTCTGTGTAAAGTCTTTGTATTTATATACTGTGTCGTCATGAGAACTTTATCAACATTCAGTTTATGCGAATTAAAATGTTGGTTTCTTGAAAAGCCCTAGCAAAGAGTGAAAATGAAGCTCTTTCTGTTTGGTGGGATCCAGAGATGCCTTCACATTCTGAAAGCTCAAACAGTTTGATGGACCGCTATGGAAATGATCTACCGGTATGTACAACACTGTGCCATTTTACTCATTCATTAATATGGCCATTTAGCACAAGACTCACAAGATGTCGTTCAAATCACTGAATATCATTTTTCGGATTTTTTGACCTCATTCCCCATTCCTCACATTCAGAAAGTTCGGCCGAACATCATCTTCTGCTGTGTGTGCCAAGAGGCTATAAAACGGGCTAAAGCGACAATCTATCAACAAATGACACAGGTAACATTCAGTTGTCTAACTACTAACAGTTTATTATAATATAAAGCTGGATCATCATGACATTTACACAATTATAATGATGAGTCAGAATAACGATTCACAACAATAAAAACCTTACTTTAAGTGAAAAAAAGCTCAAAAGTCATATCTTAATCTGGTGTAAAGTTTGTATTTAGCCACTTTAAGCATTACAGCAAAATGAGTATTATAAGATAACAGTGAGAAGTAGTAACAACAATATGAATTTATTCACTCAACAGCTTGTGTCACGAAAGGGCATCATTTTAATTACATTTGTTCAAGACAATTGTTTAATAAAAAAGACTTTTAAAAAAGGTAAGAAATAAAGATAAAATTGAAAAAAGGGACAGTGAAAAGAACATGATGAAATATAGTTTTTGGCTAACAAAAGTTGTGTCTTTTTTCTAAATTCTGAATCCTAAAGTTTTATTCTGTTCATTTTTCCTGTTCTTTTACAGAAGATAAACCATGTCTGTTACAAATTCATAGAGGCTTTTCGAAAGATCTGCCTTCAGCGTGCAGTGAGATATCGGGACATCATACTGCACAAGCTCTTCCCTGGTGGGAGTCCAAGGGGCACATGTTTGAAGATAAAGTTATGTTAGTAACAACTGTGACAATGGCTGTTGAAGGGATACATTTACATTGACTGTTACTATCTCATTTTAAATGTGTTTTTACATTAACAAAGCTGTTTTTCATTCTTTGGGAGAAAATATTTAAGTGTTAGTTGATATCAATCCACTGCCATGTGTATTTGTAATTATATATTTTTTCATTGACTTAATGTTTCCTAAAATGAGACCTTTGAATGCCCTGTTGGGTCTGCTGTTTTTATTTCTGCTTTTCAGAAAATCAATGAAACCTGCGGTAAATGGATATGGTTTTTACGTTCCCTCTGCTATTCTATAGCCAACGGATACAGAAATGCAATAATGAGGGAGCTTTTTCCTGGACGTACTATTATGGGCACCTGCAGAGTGCTGAGGTTATGTGACCGCAGAAATGATAAGATCAAAAAATGCAGTTAATCAGAAATGCCTTTAAAAGTTTCTTATAGATGGATGTTTATTGTACTGAAGATCGTGTTTTGGGGGTCCTCTGTAAGGTGTAAGATTGTGGTGTTTCACATCAAATACTCATTAAAAATCAAATAATTTTCATGTGATTTTTTCTGTTGACTAATAAAAGACATTTTGTTTGTTCATAAAAATTGTTGTCTCTCATTTCGTAAAGACATACCAAACTGTTTGTTATTGTTTGAGCTCCAATAATTCATGCCATAGTAGCCAAATGATTTGTAAAGAGGGTACAGTATCTATGCAAAATATGCAATTCTGTGCAAAAAAGTTGTTTTTGCACTTTGAGTTTATGTTGAGTTATTTAAAAGAATAGTTCACCACTAAAATTATAGTATTATCTTATACTGTAATTTACTGTTAGGGAACACTACTGTAAAACACATTTTGAACACTGTTGAAGTTTCTGACCTTGGAAATTTAGCACTAAACAGACTGCAACAGATTGCAGTTTTCAGACAAATTAGCTTTAACATGAGGAATTAGTCTCAGAATGCAAACAGGCTAATATAATAAAAGTGTTCTGCATCTGAATACTTTTGTAACATCATTAGAACATATGTGACCACAAAACCAGTCTTAAGTGTCAATTTTTCGAAATTGAGATTTATACATCGTCTGAAAGCTGAATAAATAAGCTTTCCATTGATGTATGGTTTGTTAGGATCGGACAATATTTGGCTGAGATGCAACTATTTGAAAATCTGGAATCTGAGGGTGCAAAAAAAATCTAAATATTGAGAAAATCGCCTTTAAAGTTGTCCAAATGAAATTCTTAGCAATGCATATTACTAATCAAAAAATTCAGTTTTGATATATTTATGGTAGGAAATTTACAAAATATATTCATGGAACATGATCTTGACTTAATATCCTAATGATTTTTTATGATAAAAGAAAAGTCGATAATTTTGACCCATACAATGTATTTTTGGCTATTTCTACAAATATACCCCAGTGACTTAAGACTGGTTTTGTGGTCCAGGGTCACATATGGAGTGTTGGTCCAGGGTTAGATGTGGGTTTAACTGACTTTGCTTCACACTTGCATTTAACAGCTTTGTCTGTGCTCACTTCAGCAAAACCAAAGACAAAAAAAAAAAAGATTAAAGTTAAAGTCACTTTGAAATAAACAAATACAAAAAAGGAATTACAATGTATCTGGCCTTTATTTTTGGATTATTCATGATTCTCTTTGGTAAGATATTAGAAATGTTTTAGCACTTGTTTGGCACATATTCACTTGATCTTGTTGTGTTGCGTTTTAGTGGGATGTTAAACCAGGATTGCATTTTGTCAGAATGTAATGATTATAATGCAGTTTATATGAAATTATATTTTGTGCAGCTGCTGCTGAGAGTTCTCCATATGAGGCCATTCATGATACTCGACAGGCAGTCAGCTCCCATGACAATGAGCACGATACTTGTAATCCTTCCAAGGTAAAATCTGTGAATATGTTGTCGTCTTTAAATCTTTATCATGTTTAAAAAGTAAAATGTTGTACACAATACGATTAGTGTGCATACATTCCTCTTGATCACCACCCTTTATTATTTTTTTTTTTGCATCTAATTGTAATCTCTCTTTCTAGATGGCCATAAAATGTTGTATATGTTTGAATACGCTAGCGAAATATTTACCCATAATAAATGCGCTGATCGACAAGGTACATTTTTACTTATTTTTGCATTTTTAATTCCTGAATCTCAATATTTGTGCATTTTTGTCATTAAAAATGGATGGGAGATAATGTTTATAATACGATTTTCTAAGCCATCCTTGGAAATATCATGTTATTATTAGTCCTATTATGGTCACAGTTCTATTATTAATTTTCTCTGGGAAACTGTTCACAGTAAATGATGTACTGATTTAAGTTTACTTTATTAAAACCATCTTATTCTCTGTTTCCTCACTCAGAAAATAAACGCTATATGCCGCGCCAACCCATTTCTCCGGGCACCATGTAAATTGCTTGCCAAAAAGATTAAAAAAAAGGTTTTCAAAGGATTTTTCCCAAGTCTATCCCCTCGCCTGTCCTGCATTAAGTACAAAATGTGCTAATTCTGAGGTTGATTAAACCTATAACATGTCAATCAAAGTACCAGCTCTTTAGAAAAGATTGCTCACTTGTTTGTTATGGCAGAAGCATGAGCTAATAAATGTTTGAATGGAAAAGCGGCATGAGCATGATTCATTCTGTTTTTTTAAATACATCTAATACACTTACATTAAGAGAAGAGGAAGCAAACAACTGACATCTGAAATGTAAAGTCTAACACTGTGTCATTTAGAGACTGAATATCTCTATACCAGCTTTAATTCAATGGATCAAAAATCAATTATTCATGATTCAAGAATTCAGGTACAATATTACTGATGGTTAAGTGAACTGAAGAGACAGTCGGTGTAGAAAATGCTGACAGGAGCTCTTATGAAGACACTTTGACACTTTGGTCCACAGTGGTTTTGGTGCCCTAAACATCAGCACTCCAAAACACTTGCGTAGACATTTATTATCTTCAGCGTTCTTCATAACTGTGAAGAAGAGGAGCACAGACAAACACAAGAGAGATACAGAGTGTGAGAAGTACCACTTCAACTGAAAATCGCCTGAACTCTTGAAGAAAGCAGATGTGTTTTAGCTAAGCGTCTTATTAAGTAGAGGATTTGAAGAATAATGTCACCTGTTGTTCATTTTGGACTGCTTATCGCATGCTCAGGTGAGTTTGAAGAACTAATTGAATTCAACTTAGAATTTTTGCTATGGCTTGTTGATTGATTTGCATTTACTCAATTATTAGAATCATATTCATCAAATTCTGTTCACAAGTGTTATCTGTTCTTGTGGTTCAGTTCTTGTTGGTTGTAGCAGCATTACTAACAAGGCACAATGGAAGAGCATGCTGGAGAGAAAAAAGCTGAACCTTCCCGAAGAATTCAAAATGAGTCATGAATTGAACATAGAGGTAAACTGATGCACAATGTAATGCAATAAATTAAAAGTTAATCATATCAATTTTTTCCCTTGCATTTCTCACATTTGAACTATCCTCAGAACTCAGAAGAGATGAATGTCATTATGTGCTGGGTTTGCAAGAAGTCAATTCATCAGATCAAGGGTGTGATTCTCCATGAGATTAAAAAGGTGAACTAAAACTCTTTCTTCTAGCCTATATTTTGCTTGAAAAGGCCTGCCCAATCTTTAATTAAATGTTTTTCTTTCAGGAAATACAGGCAGTGTGCAAAGCAATGAAAATCCTTGAACACATCTGTGAGCACAATGCTTACAAATACCAATTCATGATACTTCATCTACTGTTTCCTGGTAATAGCGAACAAACCTGTCACCGTTTGAGCATGTGTAAATAAATGTATTGCTCTGTCGTGATGAACCAAATTATTTTCCACATACTTTAATAAATCAGCCTGCGATCTGTTTGATGTTGCTATATTTTTTTCCAATGCAGTCAGTGCAGTGTTATTTTTATTGTGTGCATTATATAACAATCATAAGCAAAATCTAGTAACCAACAAAGATGCAATAAATTCGTTTATTGGAATATTTACTGCTTCTAACGTGCATATTTTGTTCATTAACCACTTGAATTTTATTTGCTTTTGCTGAAAAATATTTTTTATAGCCTATAAGCCTTTATATAAGTAAAACAGCAAGTTTTTTTAATAGGACATGTAGGACATAGCCTATCTTTCCCAAATATTACCAACTTGCGCTTTTATATATTCATAAGTGTTCTGACCTCTGACTGAAGAATTTTTAACCATGTGACTGCTGACACATTTCCCGCTCTGCCCAAAGGGAGCGGAAGTCCACGTGCGCGCTCGCGCGAATAGCGTGACTTCCAGTTTGAAATATTTAACATTTTGATTTTAAGTCACCTTAAAATTATCCTTAATGTTATACACATGAGCTAAACTTAAATCTTACATTCTCCAGTAGTCGATCTAAACACCTCTGGGAGAGCGCGTGGAATTATGCGCGTGTCATAATTACCAAGTCGCGGTTTTTTAAACTGAGGTAAATCTTGTTTTCAGTGAAAACTCGCTCATATAGGGGTAAAAAATATCATAACCACATTTAAGCTTAAATTTTACTTATAGAGGAGTGCTAGGAGTAATTTTTATCGTTATTTCGGTGATAGATTTTAAGACGCAACGTTAAATTGCATTTAGAATATATCTGGAATTATAAACAAACAGGAATAACATAAATAAATACGCATGTCTTCTATACTAAAATAAATAAATAAGTGTTTAATTATAATGTTTACACAGTGGCAGTTCTGTATAATCGGCTGATTTAATCATTGAAATATGATTAAACTGAGCCGACCGTGGGCAGAAAGCGCCCCGTCTGGACCTGCTCACAGTCTGCAGATCCGGCGGGGTCAGCGGAGGTCGAGGCCGAACCCAGCGGCTCGGAACCAGGCAGACTCATCTCAGCTGCCGCGCAGAAAGACCCCCGGGCCGACCCTGCTGATCCAGAGGCAGGAGATGGCCGCCTTCTTCAGACTGTTCGGTGGGTTCAGCAGAACACCTGCCAGCCTTATAAACTAAATGTCACCTTATGTATCCCATAACAAAACAGTAAACTGGATCACTTTTACACCAACTTTTTTTTTTTACTAGCTTAATTCAGAAATATCAAGATATATATATATATATATATATATATATATAATTCTGTAGAATAAAACCTTTTTGATTTGTTGTCTGGCTCAGATGATGATCTAATACAGGACTTTCTGTGGATGGACTGCTGCTGTAAACTTACAGACAAGGTAGCAAGACATATTTTCGTGTATTTAATATTTAGTAGTTTTATGATTGTGGTCAGTTTTGAATTTAGAATATAGGCAGCTGTGTCTCTATTCTCAATTCTCTGTCTTTATTTCATATAGTATTTGTTGGCCATGACATTCGTGTACTTCAGGAGGGCTCGCTTCAGTATCACTGAACACAGCAGAATGAACTTCTTCCTTGCCCTGTGAGTTGATTATTCTTTGGATGTTCTGTACACTGTAAAAAAAAAAAAAAAAAAAAGTTAAATTTATGGTGAAAATCTGGCAGTTGTGGTTGCCAGAAATTCTCTGTAAAAACAGTTTTTCTAGTTTAATTGACAGTCTGTGTTTTTCAACTTCACCCACAAACACAAAACACCATCAGGGTAACATGTGACACTTAAAACAATGCTAAAAAAAATTAACAAAACACCCTACATTACTAATAACAAAATTATGTACAAAACTATTTTTATAAAATATAATCATGTGATATGTCATGCAAGGACACATTCTTTTTACAGTTTTTCACAAAATTTTATGATAATTCATAATTTTTTACTAATATGATAGTGTTCACATTACAATTACATATAATGTGATATTAAAGCATTTACAATTTTTCACTATATGTGGTGCGGTAACTTAGAGTTAACCAATGAACAGGTTTTTACTGTTGCATTTTTACATTATTTTTCTATATTTACAATGTATAGGGGTTGCACATGGTTTTGGAGATGTTCATTTTAAAGTTCTTCAGTTGAACTGCAATATGTTATGGGAGTGACAGAAAAGTCCTATTTATGAATACAGCCTTAATTCCTACAGTCAAAGTGCTCAATTTTTCATACTTTAGCTATCTGGCAAACACTATGGAAGAGGATGAGGAGGAAACCAAATATGAGATCTTCCCCTGGGCTCTGGGAAAGACCTGGAGGAAACATTTCCCACGATTCCTAAAGCAAAGAGACCAATTGTGGGCACGCATAGAGTACAGAGCGGCTGTCAGCAGACGATGCTGTGAGGAGGTACGTAGTTCACTAAACATGCACTATAAAGCATTTTATAGGTGGCTGGTTCTGAAAAATAGCTCTAAGTCAAGTTGTGCTTGATGCATGATTTCAGGTTATGGCTATTGTGCCATCTCACTTCATCTGGCAGCGTGAGCGTGCAGAGCATCACAGTGGAGCTCAGAGACTGTACCAAAACCGTGAGGAGATCCTCATTCCCCGTGGGCCCTCTGCTTCCCCAGAGCCTTGTTTTCTCTGTGCCAAGACCTCTGCTCGTCCTGTGCCTCGTCCATCTTCTACTGGAGCCCGCTCTTCATCTGTGCCACTGAAGGCCACTGCACACAAGGCCCAAGCTTCACACAGGCCCAGTAAGATGACTAAAGCTCAACACACCTGTAATTGTATGACTAAATCAGGTGAATGAGTGTGTGGTGCCCTCTTGTGGTGTTACAAGAAACTTTACCTTGGCCTCAGCTGAAATGGTTTCATATGATCCATACCAGTGCCTCTGTAGAAATATTTACCATTGGCTTTTCTTCTCTTTTTTTTTTTTTACAGGTACATTTACAGGAAGTGATGCATGTCAAGATCATTCAATGGACTGGATCAGTGAGGAGTAGCTCGATTGCAACATCAAACAGTTCATATATGCCTGTTGACCATTTCAGATGCACTTCAGTTGTCTGAGGGCCAGAACAGAGTGTCTCTAAACTGACCTTATGAGAAATGTACAGCATTGGTGTGAATAGGGTAATAGCCATGTACATTGTTCATATAAGATGTAAAGAATATGTCAGAAAATACTATGTGAAGGTTTGTACATGTATTTTACTGTATCATAATCCTCATCACTATTTATTCCTTATTGTTGTACAAAGTACTTTGCTATTTCTTTGGTGTGCACTTTGTTGCTCTCTTATGTCTTAGACGTAAGTGTGAATGAAATATTTAGATGTTAAACATGGCAGGATTAAGTCTGTCTCAAGTATAACATTTGGCTGATATAAATATAAATAAACACCTATGAAATGTAGTCCATGAATGGAGCAGATAGATTCACTATATTTTGGCTTAAGTACTCAAGAGCATGAAAGGAAAATGTGCAATAAAATATTGTCTTTTTATTGTACAAGTTTATTATTACAGCATATAAGACACAGTAGCTTTGTTGTCTTCTTGCACAGACATTAAATGTGGGACATCTATTTCAAAATCTTTCGTAGTTTTACGAGGAAGGCTGAAAAGAAACATTAAAATCAGACATTAATAGGATTCTTAAAAACACCTTCATGCACAATTACATGCAAAGTGCTTAAAAAGGTTTAGGATTACTAGTGTTTCTCATTAAACATTGAACTACACACAAAAATGAAGTGCTGACTCACCTGTATGGCCAGTCTGTTCAGGATGAGGACGTGCAATGTATGGGACATCTCCAAACGGCACCGGATCTTGACAATTCAAATCCCCTTAAATAGAGCATCATTTAAATCTAACTGTGAATGATTTGCACTGATGTATGGATTTGTGTGTAATAACACTATATGTCTCTCCATTATGAAGCAAAACAAAAGTTAAGCACTAAACATTAGATGAATGACCAAGTTATGAAAGAAGTCACCTTTTGTGTCTTCATTTGGCTCACTTTCTTCATCATCATCATCATCTTGAGGAGCTTTTCGTTTGTTAAATCTGCCATCTTTTTTAAGTGACGG
Organism: Tor tambroides; assembly: GCA_021397915.2. Taxonomy (NCBI): domain Eukaryota; kingdom Metazoa; phylum Chordata; class Actinopteri; order Cypriniformes; family Cyprinidae; genus Tor; species Tor tambroides. Next base: position 10,772 of record JAFVLL020001231.1, on the reverse strand, counting down.
GCCAACAAGCCAGTCCCTGTACTGAACCTCAACAATGCGTTCACACACCAGAGGAAGGGCAGAGCATCGCAGACCCTCCATCAGATCAATGACCTGTGTGATACTGGTGACAAAGTTAGGAAAACATTCAAAATTCATCCTTCAAACATGCTGTGAATTTAGATCATGTGACTGAAGTAATGATGCTGAAAATTCAGCTTTGCAAAATATACCGAGTTTTGACAGTATTATTGTTTTTACTTAATTTTTGATAAAAAAAATTGCAGCCTTGTTGAGCATAAGAGACTTCTTTAAAAAAAAAAAAAAAAAAAAACTTATCGACCCCACACTTTTAAATTGGTAGTGTATGTATAGTTTAAACTGATGTTTCATATATGCACAGTTTTGTATTACTTCGCTTGATAAACAGCACACACAGATCCAGGATGGAGGTGAGGAACCACAGCAGGTAAAGCCAAATGTGGATTAACCATATCCAGAGCAACCTAACACACAAAACGTCTTTCATATACAGGCAAGCAAATGATTCTGATATAATAATATATAATAATAAAAATATAAAACACATCACAGGGTGTGGCTCCTCACCGAGTTGAAACCTCGCCCTGCCAGAAGAGGTCCAGCAGAAATGAGATCTCCATGGTGAAAGTGAACATTATCAGGCCATTCCTCTCCTCGCCGAAGACTCCACGAGGACCGCCAACGCTGGTAGTTTAATACAGAACATCTGTGATGGTCCTCTCTTATCTCCACACTCAAAACACTTCCTTTATAACCCACTGATGACACAGACATACATGAATGCAGAGTGATTATCGCAATAGCACACCTGTAACATATTTGTGCAGGACAATGTCACCCATAACCTCATAATCAGGTGACTCATCATTATATTGCTGTTTATGAATACACAGAAGACAGCGGAAGAATCGCACACCTGCCCTGGACAGGAAGAGGCTCATGGCACCAGATCCAGAGCCTGATTCCAGAACACAGTCTCCTTCAGTCACATCCATCATGGTCAACATCGCACTGGCATCCTGCAGAGGAACCAGATCTGAGAGACTCTTGTTTTCATTGGCATAAGTAACCAAGTAAAAAGTAATTTTTTCCCCTACACCCTAAATGCTTTTACATAATATGAACTCAAATTTAATATAACTGTCATTATTACTCCAGTCTTCAGTGTCACATTAACCTTCAGAAATCATTCTAATATGCTGATTTGATGCTCAAGTAACATTTCTAACTGTTATCACAGTTGAAAACAGATGTGCTGCTTAATATTTCTGTGAAAACCATAATGCCCTTTTAATAGAAAGTTCAAAAGAGCATTTATTTAAAATATATTTTTGTAACAATTTAAAACGCTTTACTATCACTTTTAATCATAACTGGTGAGTAAAATTATTTAAAAAATACTATGTGTGTAATAATTTTAAAATAGATTTTAAATAGATTTTCCAAGTTATTTTACAAATATCATGAATTATTAATTCACATACATCAAAATATTTCATGAGTTTCCCACCATGTGACATTTTACAACTGGACCTAAAAACAAATGCCAAAATGAATTTAATTACTACAGAAAGTGAAAGCATGTTCATTATTGAAAAGGTGCCATTGCATGTATGAATTGCATTTTAATGGATTTTCGAATGAATTACCAGATTTAATAAGCATCACGTCATTGATAAGAGTGCAGATGTTACTGGTTTATATATATCTAGATGACTGACTGCTGTTTTGTGATGTTTATTTCTTACTTTAGGGTATGCAATAGCTGGCCCTCTCTTCATGAAGAGAGTAAACTCATCCAGACCGGGTCGACGAATGACAATCGGGATTCCCATTGAAGTGCGTATGACGCTTCCAGCAGGTCGCCCCTTCATGTCATTATGAGCTATTAATCCCCAGTTGCTATGGAGTTTCAGTCCCTCCTTAAGCTGGAACATCTTCCGAAACTCTAAACGTCTCTTTCGACTAAACTCAGCCAGCAGAGTCTCTCCAAAACATAGTGGCCTTTCCCCAGGAATACACACATGATGTGGAGCAAAAGATCCTTGAGATTCCTCTATTGCTTCTTCTCGCTCCTTCCCCAGACTCTGACTGTCCTGTTCCACCTCAGTGTTTCTAGTGTCCCGTAGAGCCCAAACCTCTTGACTTAATGTGTCTTCAGGCAGAAGCTGACTGACCCTCTCCAGTGGGGACAGAGGTTGACGCCTTCCAAACAAAGAAGCTCTTCGGGAGAACTGTGGGAATGTGGATGGAGGAGCATCTGAGCTACTGTCCTCTCTGTCAGAATCATCTGGGCCAGTCCCAAAGTTTCTCAGAGCACAGAGGAATGGTTTATTGTGAACCACATTATGTCTCTCCAAACATATGACACAGGCTTTGGTAAATTTACGAGTCATGAATGAGAGACCCAAATGTAGTGAAACTGTCATGGTTTTTAGCTTAACAGAGAATGACATGAAGGATGAAGATGACACACTTTGATGGTTTGCTTCTCACCACACAGTGATAAGAAACATCACACACAGCATCTACTTGAGCGCTTCTACACTGACCAGAACAGACATATTGGTAGAAACAGACAAAACATGCATTATATAATTCACTACAAATGACCTCTATTCAATAACCTTTGTTAAATATAAAGTCAAACAAATTTGTGGTAAATAGATTATTTCAAACGACCTGTCATAAGTAATTCGATATAAAATTATTTACTGGCTAGCTACTAGTTTAAGTGGCAACTTAGCTTGAGTCCATTTTGTTAGAAGAAAAACAATTTATCAGTGCAAGCATTATTCTCGCTGGGCGCCGCCATGATGGAAAGGACTTCACTGACAGATGCAGTACTTCCTGGTCACCGGTAGATGGTTTCTTTCTTTGTCTTCATTAGTACAAAAATAAACTTGACAAATAGCGTTCAGACTTTTCTGTTATTTACCTGATTCAGTTTCCCTTATGATATATATCGTTAAAGGAGAAAATATAGCTATTTATGAGGCTTATATGATTAGTCTAGGACATTATTTTCTTATCTAATATTCAAAATAATGAAAAAAAAAAATTAAACAAAAATTATTTGCAAAAACAAACAAATGACTGAACTCATTTAAAAGACATTTGGTATAATTAAATACAATAAATTAGGCTTTTTTTTTTTTTTTTTAAAAAGAAGTTATTAGGGGTCAGAGTAATGAGGGATACTTGAAGCATCTTTAAAGTGTGCCAAATAACTTAAACAAGGTTTAATAAACATAAACTTAATAATTGTTTAAGTTTATAATTGTATTAATTAATTCTGAGAAAGCCAGTGTTAAAACAACAATTGGATTTTATTTAAATGTACAAGAAGAGATATATTATTTTTTTTAAAGTTTTAAATATACATAAAGATATATGACCCACAATGTCTTTCGAATAATTACAGGTACAAAATAAATGTGCAACCCTTTCCAGTAAATGTTACAGAATGAACATTTTGTGAGTTTTTAAATTTATTTTTAATTTAACGTTTTAATGGCACTTAAAAGTGAAGTCTATTTAGTTTAGGTACTATGTACTAAAGCGTATTTACTAAAGATTTACTTCACATTTGATAACTCCCAAAGATAATTTCCACTTTCAAATTCCACTAGATAACAAAACTCGAGTGTAAAACTTCCGCATCCGTCAGTGATTGGTTAATAACAAAATGGCACGCCCCCAAAACCCAGCGCGGCCAATTAGAGTTTCCGCTGCGCCTGTGCAGCTGCGCATGCGCGCTGTCCAATTTTCTCTCACACGTGTTTCCCGTGGAGCAGAGGAACGCACGCGGAATGGTAAGATGGCGGCGGACGGAGGCCGAGCTGCGCTACCCTGCTCCTTCAGCCCTAAATCACAGCAGTTCCTGGCTCTCTGCGCACAGGACGGGAGACTGCGCATCTGGAACACCGACAGCAAAACTCTGCAACAGGAATACGTGCCTTCCGCGCACCTGAGCGCAGCCTGTACCTGTGCGACATGGGGACCGTGCCGAGCTGTTCAGGTAGCGCACAGTGTTCGGGGGCAGTCGGGGATGCGGCCTGTGTAACGCAGTGCATCATTGTAGGGGCTTCGGGTCACTTTGACTCTGTATTTTTCCTGAATGTGATCATAAAACTAAACACGGATTGTTTAGGAATATCCGTTTTGGGTACTTTAGAGCTGCGCTCGTGGAACGCGCTTGCGCACATGTTGCGTGTGGCACATGTTCAGACACAGGCCGCGAGACCCGCAGATCCAGCACGAAATTCATCATTAAAACCTGTAAAATCACTACACTAATGTCAAAAGTGCGACTGCATGCGCTTTTTGTGGCTCGTTAACATTGTTATATTCATCTGTTGGTTGTCGGTGGCTAATAAAGTAGGCAGAATAAGTTGATGTGGGCTAAAGTGATGATTCTGTTAAAGTTTTTTTTTTTTTTTTTTTTAACCCAAAATCATGTCAACATGTCTGTGTAAGCATGATGCTATTTTTTTGTGGTTTTATTAATAACCGGTGTTGTATTTATATTTAACGCTACTTTAGAAAACACATGGCCACATCGTGGCTGCACAACCCTTACACAACTTTAACTTGTTGCTCTCTAGTAAAGTTTCTATCAAAGATTAAGCTACAGACTTTCGATCAGGTTGATATTAATAACATTACGCAGAACGTCGTTGATTCTGGATAGTGTTGGAGAAAGTTGGGCATAAACAGCTTTGACAAGTCAGTCTTCCATTGTTAGTAGTAACGTAGCAAATGTTTGACTTGGAATTATTTTCTGTTTGTGATTCCGATATCAGACTTTCACTTGGCACTAATGTTTTCCCGTTGGTCTTGTACTTGATCAAGCTTTGCTGTTCATTAGCTGTTAGTTGTAGGCCTACTTCTTGTAACTACACAAATAGTTATTGATCTGTTTCAATTTTCATAGAACAAACTGAATAGAAGTTAGTAATTATTTAACAGACTAATTGTTTACTGTAAGCTAGAGATCAGTATTAATACATGTAGTGTTAATTTACATGTGAAATTTGAAAAGGTATGGTACGGATGGAATAGTTGATTATTATAGGCTACAGATCCCAATAATAAATGGCAAGAATTTTTCACCAGCGACAAAAAGTTTTTATTTTTATGTACCAGTATGTAATGAATGATTAAAGTGAAACTTAAAAACATTTAAGAAAAGATAATAGTAAGTTTGAGGTAATAAATACTAAAACAGCTCTCGATAAGTGAAGTGCTTTAAAATCTTATTAATGGAAATGACTGAAAATGTGTGATTAAGAAATGTATAATTTCTGTAGGACTTAACTGAAAGGCAGCATGAGTTGTTTTACAGTGATAAATTTTTCTTTGTGTGTGTGTTTTAGGAGGTGCCACAGAGGAAGAGGAGGAAATGTGAGGCTGGGTCGGCACCTGAGCAGTCAGATCTGTTGGCGCTGGGCACTGCTGCTGGGTCCGTCCTCATCTACAGTACAGTGAAGGGAGACCTGCATTGCACTCTGGTAAGAATTCATTTGATGCAAAACAGTTTACTTGAAATTGGCAAGCAAACTGGCACACTTTACCAAGTCACTTCTATAGTTTTGTAATAACACCAGGGAGAAAGATGTTCATCTAATTAGAAAAAATGCTTTGAGGGACTTCTGAGAATACAGGGGAAATTAGGAATGTTAATGATGTCTCAACCTGTCAGGAGGGAGGTCACAGTGGACCGGTGAACAGCGTTCAGTGGCATCCAGAAGACTCAGTGTTATACAGCGGCTCAGATGACACACACATAGCCGAGTGGGACCTGCAGACAGGAAAAGTTCGTTGGTGAGTCTGTGCAGTTATGTGTTGGATGTTTGGCAAATATGGATTTCCCCGTACGAAGTTGTTTATGTGATTTACAAACATGACATTTTCTGTGTTTAGCAAATGGAAGGCAGACAGATCAGCCGTCAGCAGCCTGTGTATAAGTCCGGATGGAAAGCTGCTGCTCTCGGCGGGAATGACCATCAAGATGTGGAACCTGGAGACTAAGGAAGTGTACAGGGTGAGTCTGACCTCTGTTTCTGACCTTAGATAAATGAAAACAGAAGAGTTTCAGATTTAACAATGGGATGTCCCAAATTTGTAGAAATTCACAGGTCACTCTACCATGGTAACGACTCTATGCTTCGCCACAACACGACCCCCAGACAGTAATGGGATGTACTTCTTGTCAGGGGCAGCTCACGACAGGCTCCTGAGTGTGTGGTATGTTATATTGTGTGTTTTTTTTTTTTTTTTTAAGTAACTATAGCTTAAAGAAATGAATCTATAATGATTATTTATAGTTGGTGCACAGTTCAGTACTACATTTTGTCCATTTTGAGAATACTAGGATAAAAGTGTCTTTTCAATTTCAAATTCTGCTGACAGCTTTAATGAATAATTAACAATTTGTTATGCATTTTTTTTAAAATCAGTGTTGTGCAAAATGTTTTCATTTTGGCAAGTTTGTGTAGAACCTATTTGTAATTTATTGGCATTGTTTGGCTAATGAATTTATATAAAGTATTTTGATATCAAATTTGCAAAAGACATTTTTTCTTTAAATCATATTTTGTTAAAATTATGTTATGAATGTTGTGTGAAATATTTATAATTATCACTTATTTTTAAAGTATGTTTCAAATGCAGTCTTTGTGAGCATACAATTTTTATGTGTGACTTCTTTGTATTATACATTTTATTTAGTTGGTTACACTACTTGAAGGGGTGTACGTAAGACTGAAATGACACATGTCATGAATATGAAGGTTTGCATTTTTATGACAACTGTCATTGTGTCATTCGCTCAGTTATGTAATTTTTAATGCAAAGATGACATTGTTTGAGATGTCTTTGTTATGGACTAGGGTTAGGGGTAGGGGTAGGGGTAGGGTTAGGTCAAATAATGTCATCTTTGCATTAAAAATGACATAACTGAGTGAATGACACTTAATGACAGTTGTCATAAACATGCATAAAACCTCCTTCATATTCATGACGTGTCATGATTATGAAGGTGTCATGTCAGTCTTTTGCACACCCCTTCAAGTAAAGTGTTACCATTTAGTTTTTATATTATATATTAATTTAGTTTTCCTTTTTCCTTGCCTAATATTTTTTTTAATTGTGAAACATAATTAGAACATAATTAGAAAAAGCTCGTAGAAATCTGAGAATTAATAAAAACTGAAATCTCATTTGCCTCCCCCTATGCTCATCAGGCAGGTACGGTCTGATGGCAAAGACAAGAACTCTGTGGTGTCTTTTACTCTGACAGATGAACCCCAACACATAGACCTTCAGACATCCAACTCCAAAGATGAGGTCAGGATTTATTGAGCCGGATTGTGCTTTTACTATAATTATCAGTCATTTCGGTTTATGGAGATCTGATGCCTGTCTGTGTGTGTTTCTCAGGCTGTGAGGTTAGCAGTGGTGTGTAAGGACGGTCAGCTTCATCTCTTTGAGCACTTTCTCAATGGGTGAGTTTGTCCATCTTGTATTAATCAGTATGACTTGTTGAATTCTTTAAAGGGATAGTTCACCCAAAAATGAAAATTCTGTCATTTATTACTCGCCTTCAGGTAGTTCCAAACCTGTAAGTAGGGCTGGGCGATATGAGCAAAAATTCATATCTCTGTATTTTTTGGCTGATTTGTGGTATACGGTATATATCTCGGTATTTACACACTTTTGTATTTGGATTAAACAAATAAAGTGAATATATTATGTTAAAAAGGGTTAAAATCACATTACATTCTAACATCATACTGCAATCTAAAAACAAAAATAATGCTTTTAAAGCAGAAGTTAAATTTACTAAACTAAAAATTAAAATAATAAAAAAGCACAGACTAAGTAAAAAGGCTGTTTTGATTGCCCCATTACAGTCACTTTACAGTTAGTGCTATCATACAAATACACTTACTTGTAGGTTTAAAATTCTGCATATGTCACATTTATTGTTTATTAACTACAAATATTTCAGCAAAATTTATATTTTGGTCAGAATTATTGCGCTCCTATTTCATTGCGCTCTGTCTGTTTGGCGCTCGTTCAATGAAGTCTGTGAAGTTTAGCAGAGAATCTCAAAGCAGAAGGCTCATGCACTTGCGACAGCAAAATGGAAATATTTCCATGGCTTTCTAACATTTACAGATGGAGAATATACCTGTGAAATGTAAGTTCTGCATTTAGGAAAACAGCACATCTGAAACACATTAAACAACGTGTCTCTGTCAGCGGCACACGCAGCCTTTCTGTCAGAGCCGTTTTAAACTGAAACTAAACTATAGGCTTCTATATCTTACGAGTTTTTTTTAAAGCCCTTCATATAAAGTTTGTCACATTTTTAGAACAAATTGTATTATGCACTTTCTCCGCAGCAGCTCAGTCTGTGTCCTCCGCTATATTTTCAGATGCTCTCGTTTCAAACTACTGTATATCGATATAAACGGTATTGCCTTATCGTATCGCTTATAAAGAATATATCGATATAACGTGCAAACTCGATATACCGCCCAGCCCTACCTGTAAGACCTTTGTTCATCTTTGGAACACAAATTGAGATATTTTTGATGAATTCTGAGAGCTTTCTGACCCTCCATAGACAGCAATGATCCTTACATGATCAAGGCTCAGAAACGTAGTTTGTACATCGTCAGAATAATCCATGTGACATCAGTGGTTCAACCGTAATTTTACGGCTCTACAAGAATACTTTTTGTGCACAAAAGCCTCGTTCAGACTGTCAGCCCAAATCCGATTTTGTGCATATCCGGATGGAATCTGATTTGAATAACTGACTGTCCACACAGCATATCGCAACTGTTCATATCCGATTTGTGCGTCCATAAACGCTCTTTCGTTTTTACTGAATGTGCATTGGTTTCTATGGCAATGCCGTTGCGTTGTTATGCCTACGCTAAAAACAGCTATAACAACAATACAGTTTGCAATACATGTTGTCTTACCGTCGCGGTTGCGCTGTAGTATTATATTTCGTCTTGAGGCAGCGACAGAAACGCAGGAAGCTTGAATATGCGGCTTTATTCCGTGCTGCCGTCTCCGCTACTTTGCTTCTTTTTTTTTTTCTTTTTTGTCTCCGCTACTTTCAAAACACAAAGAGGTACGTATACTACTAGCAGTATATAGGTTTTTTCCCGCTTGACTTGCACCTCGCAATGACACAAGCTTGTTTCTGCAAAGATGTTCAGCATGTTTTCTGCAAAAACATCTGACGTGTTTACGTTTTACGTGGTGTGAGGACATGAAAAAGCTACGCTAAATCCGATCTGACCGGTCAGACTGAAACGGATTTCCAGAAATGTGATTTGAATTGAATTCCAAACCACATATGAATATAGCTCGAAACGGATTTGCACAAATCGGATTTCATGTAGTTCGTTGCCGTTCAGACTATTTAAATATGATCGGATTTCAGTCGGATTTGCACAAAAATTGGATTTGGGCTGACGGTTTGAACGAGGCTAAAGAAAACAAAAATAACGACTTTATTCAACAATTCGTCTCCTCTGCGTCACCCTACAGTGTCATTTTGGAGAGTATCACATACGTAAACAACGTATGTACGCGGATACGTTGTTTACATTCAGATCAAAGCGTTAACAACATATCCGCGTACGGTGCTGCTGACACAGAACATCATACATTGTTTACGTATGTGATACTCTCCAAAATGGCCCTATAGGGTGACGCGTAGGAGACAAATTGTTGAATAGAGTCGTTATTTTTGTTTTCTTTGGGCACTAAATGTATTCTCGTAGCTTCGTAAAATTATGGTTAAGCCACTGAAATCACATGGATTATTTTAATGATGTCCTTGTTACGTTTGTGAGCCTTGATTGTGTAAGGATCCTTGCTTTCTATGGGAAGGTCAGAGAGCTCTCAGATTCCATCAGAAATAACTTGATTTGTGTTCCGAAGATGAACGAAGGTCTAATGGGTTTGGAACGACATGAGAGAGAGTAATTAATGACACAATTTTCATTTTTGGCTGAACTATCCCTATAAAACCGTTCAGTTAAGCTCATGTTTATATTTTTCTCTCATAGGCCGTGTAAGAAGCCGCTGTCTCCAGTGTGTTCCCTGCAGGTGTCCACTATGAAGGGAGACTCACCTGTGCCTGTGCCTCTGCTCGCAGCAGCTCTGTGTGCTGACAGACAGAACCTGATGCTGGCATACGGACATCACCTGCAGCCTGTCATGGAGAAAACTGTAAGTTCAGCAGAAATGTATTGATTTTACTGGGTTATTCAGTTGGTCAATTATACTGACAGGCCGTCTCTCCCCACAGCCTTTTAACACATCAGAGAGACACGTATGCTTAGTTAGAGATGTACATGGCACTCTTTCTCTCTCTGTAGACGCGGCTGTCTCCAAGGTAAGAGTTCTTCTGTACCATTAATATATACTTGTTTGATTTATTGAATATTAGGCATTTGACATTTAGTTTCAAGCATCATCCATTAAAAGCTGCTTATTTTTGTATAGTTTGTATAATAATGTGTGCAGTTTTGATGTCACTAATTGTGTGACTACCTTTTGTCCATTCATCACTTCTTTGTCACACTGTAAGATCATTTAAGAATAAATGGTAACCAGTTACAACATCTAAGATATACATTTTATTTAAATGTAATATATAATTTAATTTATATATATATATATATATATATATATATATATATATATATATATTTTTT
>JAFVLL020001230.1:0-43952 GCA_021397915.2 Tor tambroides | reverse complement strand
ATCGCAGTTAAAGTTTACAGTTGATAAGATTTAAAAGAAAACTTTTATGGTCACCAGGGTTGCAATTATTTACCCAAAAATACAGTAAGAACAGTAATATTGTGAAATATTACAATTTAAGATAACTGTTAATGTAATTTATTCATGTGATGCAAAGCTACATTTTCAGCAGCCATTACTTCAGTCTTCAGTGTCACATGATCCTCAATGATTTGCTGCTCAAGAAATACTTCTTATCAATGTTGAAAACAGTTATGCTGCTTCATATATTTGTAGAAATTGTAAATTCAGCTCATTTTTGGGTTTTTTTTATTTTTTTTTTATTATTATTATTTATTTTTTTTTGGATGAATAGAAAGTTCAAAGAACTGCATTTATTTGAAATGTTTTTTTTTGTTAGTCTTTACTATCACTTTTGATTAGTTTTAGCATTTATTTGAAATGTTGTTGTTGTTGAAGTCTTTACTCACTTTTGGTTAGATTTAGTGCATCCTTTTCTATTAATTGTATTAAATATTAATTTCTTACAAAAAAATCACGTGAGGAGTTATATTTGTCTAGAATTTATCAGTCCTTAACAGACTGCTGCATTTAAGTATTTTTTTTTGTACTCATTTCCTTTACATTAGCTTAATAAGGTGTACATGATTCAGTATTTGGTTTAATGTTTCTATATTCCTCCTCATGTAGGGCACAACCAAGCAGATCTACACCAGCGCTCCAGTGGTGGACAATGAACTTGTGCAACTGAGCTTACGTCTCTTTAAAAAGAAAATGGCTTCCAGCCTTTCCAGTGGACAGGAGAAGACTGATTCAGCCTCTGCAGCCCAACAGCTCAGCACACCAGCAAAGCTGTGCATCTCCTGATTGTGCTCAGTGAGTACAGTCTGAAAGTACTGATCTCAGATCACCGTCAACCCGATGATTTTCACATACCGAAACTGTTGAAGTCAGTGCTGATGGAGGATTGCTGCCCTAAACCTCAGAAGAACCACAGAGACTGGATACACTAGCCTGTGGAGATGCTGTCTAAGGTTTCACAACCCTTGAACTTTGAACCAGAAGTGAGATAACGATGTACTGCATAAGAACTTTGTCATTTACATTTGTTTTTAGAGAAGATTTTTTGTAGCGTCAGATGTGTGAACAATGGTTGCTGAATGTTTGTGGAATATACAACGGGTACCGAAGATGTACATTAAAATTAATGCATTTGTTATGTGCATCTAACTTCTGTTCCCCTTGTTTTTCAGTTTTGTTTTAAAACAATTGTGATCAGTCTCAGCACTCTTGTTCTCAGTAATTTCTTTGTTCTATTAAAACACGATTCAAGAAGAAAAGGTGGTTTAGTGTATCGACCTTGTTGCTTTAAAGTGGTATCTATATTATAAAACTATAAAAAATTATTACAGACACAGGCTATCGTTTTATTACATCCCTACTATGTGTAAATAAGAAATTTATAAAAACAATTTTAGGTTTACATTAGTAGTAAACATGCAAGTGGGATTATTAAAATATCAGTTATATTTAAAATAGGTGCTAAATGAGATATTCAAATAGTTTTAATTTAGAAAGAGCATCATTTTCAAGATGTGTATATGACGTTTTCATTGTCTTCCGCGTTGGAGTCCACCACTATCCCATCATGCAGTTCGAGACGGGTGACGTGTCTGAGGAGTCAGATGCTGCTACGCAGGCAGCAGTTTCGCTAGCGCTTGTGCTTCGATATCATCAATGTCTGAATTCTGACACGCATCTCTACGTTTCACGCATGTAAATACATCTACCGAATCCTTAACTAGTCGGTCGAGGCAAAATGGTCGCTTTCCACTGTGTCCGTGTTGTATTTTTGTCCCTTTTTGTGTGCGGGTCGCTGCGGGAAGCGTTGAGTTTCTATCTTCCTGGTTTGGCCCCCGTTAGCTTCTGTGAGAAAGAAGAGAGCGACAAAAACAGCGACGTACCAGACTGCAAGGTAAATATTCATATTAATACGCATAATAAATGATTTCATTAAAATGTATGATGTGTCGTGTTTCTCTGTAACAGGGTCTCTTTGCTGCGTGATGCTAGCTCGAAATGCTATTGCTGGGTGTCAGTTGTGGAAACGCCGTTGCCTTGTAAAGATAACAGCCAAACCTGCTCGTTTTGTCGCTTTCAAAAACTTTGTATTGCCATAAAACTGACTTTCGTAGTCGACTGTCTGTGAACCTGCTAAGTGAAGAGGTTCAATTCATTCTCCTGTGTCACTTTCTCAAACTGGACTTTGACTGTAAAGGAATAGTTCCCTTAAAAATAAAAATACTTTTTTTATTTACTCAGCCGTTGTTGTTCCCAAACTGTGCCTTCGTTACACAGAACCCTGAAGGAGACGTTAGGAATAATGTTAAGGACTGACAGCATCCGTCGTAATTCACTTTCACTGTATAAAAGTTATGAGAGGATTGTAGTGTTTGAGTGAACTAATCCGGCCTCCAACAGCAGTGCTATATTTCTGAATATTCCCGGGAATATTAAAGCAGTGTGAGCGCACAACAGTTAATAATTATTAATACTTTTATTTGCATGGTTATGAGTAAAAGTGGTTCACGAATGAAAATGGTGTTGAGGTAAGTTTCTTTATAATGTTTTTGAATTGTGTAATGTAATTACAATCTGTTTATCTCTATAAGTGAGGGAATAGCGGGTTGTTGGTGACACATGTAAACTGGTTCAACAGGTGTGACATGTTTTTCACTTTATTTCCATATTCCCTTGTGGGGGTGGATCATTATACTCCTTTAACAAGTGGGTTGTCAAGTATACCTAAATACAAAAGTTACTACTCATATTTTGATATGAGTAGTAACAGTATCATATGTAGAACAATATACCTGATTACTTGATAAAACAGTGTCAGGTTTCTTATTTTTTGCTCAGTTTACACACACACACACACACACATGTGTGTGTGTGTGTGTGTGTATATGTTTTTATAATAGTAACAATGTCATTTTTTGGTTCACATGGTTATTGTTTTTCTTCTCTTTTTGACAGTCAATCATTGAGCTGTTTGTGAACAGGCTGGATTCTGTGGAGTCTGTTTTGCCCTATGAATACACAGCGTGAGTATAAATTATACTGTATGTTATAGCATTTATTAAGAATTTGAATCAGCTTTTATTTTTATTTGTTTAGTTTTAGTAATTTTTTTATATGCTTTTGTCATTTTTGTTAGTTTTTTGAAAAGATTTCTTTAAAAAAAAATTCTATTTAGCTTTGTTTTTATTCCAGCTTTAGTAATTTTAGTACTTCAAACTTATTTTATTTCATTTAGTAGCCAAAGCAATGTTTCTCATTTTCATTTTTTTCATTTTTATTTTGAGCTTTTCATCTAGTATAAATATATATTTCATTTTGTTTCAGCTTCATTTCAGTTAGTAAAAACAACTTTTAATTGTTTTAGTTAGTGATATCAACAGTGTAATGGTGTAAACAACACTGAAAAAATAGCATTTTTTAACATGGTTGCATTTTTAAGATTTGCTATGCTTTTTTCATGGTTAACAAGTTAGTACTCATAGATTTTGCTTTAGTAACTCTTTGAGGGAAAACCTGAAGAGGATGAAATGTAGCAAGGGTGTCGCCAATACACTAGAGAGACGCTGGTGAGGGAGGGGAGGGAAGTTTGAATGTAGAGACTGCACGCTGAAGAGGGAGTGCCGTTATGTTAACACAGAGGTCTTTTAGTCACACCACCCGCTGTATAATTGAATGGAGGCAGGAATGTTCCTCATAAGACATTCAATATGACACAAGCTTTGCATTATTAATCTGCCTTGCACTTAATGTGTGCTCAAGCTCCTGAGGGTGTTCTATCTGAATTAACATGACTACACATATGGCAGCTTTCTTTTAATAAAATACATCCAAAACAGCAAAAACAAACAACAAATGTCTCCTTGTCCTCTGGTATTTAGTAAAACAATGTTTTGGGCTAACTGTAGGTGTAACAAAATAGATAAATGTATTGTGTATGGAATCATGTACTGTTGGTTAGTCATTATCACAAAATCAATCCTACAGGATTATCTGGATCTTGTATCATCTTTAAGGGGTTTATTTTGCTCATATCCTTCAACTCTTTGTTTCCTTCTGGTTCCCTGTTCTTCCAGAGCTTGTTTTAATTGGTGTCTTCTGAGCTTCCAGCCATTTATCAAAAGTTTTCTGCACACTATATTTATTACAATTAAAGGGATAGTTCTCACCCTCATTTTGTTCCAAACCTGTATGCATTTCTTTCTTCTGCAGAGCACAAAAGAAGATATTTTGAAAAATGTGGGTAACCAAACGGTTTTGGTTACCATTGACTTCCATTGTATGTAAAAAGGAATATCTTCTTTTTTTGTTCCACAGAACAAATAATTGTCATTTTTGGGTAAACTATCCTTGTAAGACTAAATTCTGAGGCCTCAAAATCAAGGTTTCTAGACATATGTAAGAATATGCTCACAGAGGAGCTCTTTGCTGCAAACTGTACACGTTCTTATTTTGTTACAGTGATATATATATAAAAAAAAAAAAAACCCTCTGTAATCCATGAATGTTTGTTGTTTGTTTAATGTTTGGGTTAATAACAGTTGAATTATTTGTAAACCTGTGCATACTTTTAATGGCCACACACACCCAGTAGTCAACTGTATTAAGAATAGGCCAATATTTTTCACTCAGTTTAAACATGTCATGTCACCAGATAAGTGATCAAACAAGAAATCTGTTTTGATTATTGAGCTGAGCTTTTTGATTAGTGTTTTGATCATTTCTAAATATTACTTGATTATTTTTATTCTTTAGGTTTGATTTTTGTGCTGATCAGTCCGAGAAGCGTCCATCTGAGAACTTGGGTCAGGTGCTATTTGGAGAGAGAATTGAGCCATCCCCGTACAAGGTATATTACACAACCTTCTTGTAGCTCAGAGCTTGGCACTAGCAATGCCAATGCCATGGGTTCAATGCCTAGGGAATGCTTAAACTGATAAAATGTATGCCATTTTATATTCTAAGTTTTTGTTTTTCTTCTAGTTTTACTTCAAGAAGAATTTGGAGTGCCAGAGTGTCTGTGTCAAACCTTACAACACAGAGAAAGCAGAGGATAAAGCCAAGCTGGAATTTCTCAAGAAGGGAATGCTCCTCAATTACCAACATCACTGGTGAGGCAGTCGCTCAGTATCTCTCTGTGCTGTAACGCAGCACTACAGCGAAGCAGAGCATCTCATCACTTACTTGACTCTCTCAGGATTGTCGATAATATGCCGGTGACCTGGTGTTACGATGTGGAGGACAATCAGAAGTTTTGTAATCCAGGCTTCCCCATTGGTTGCTATGTCACAGATACGGGACGGGCCAAAGATGCCTGCGTGGTCAATGTGAGTAACACTTACCAGGCTTTTCATAGATCACATGAGTGTTCTGTTTAATGCAACTTGTTCATGCAATGGTCATTTTCATGCAGGCTGACTTCAATGACAAAGACACCTTCTACATCTTCAACCACGTGGACATCACCATTTTCTACCACGTGGTGGAGAACGAGGCTGCTGGTGCAAGACTGGTTGCAGCTAAATTAGAGCCCAAAAGGTATTTGAGGCTCTTTAAAGAATTCTAACCAATAATAAGGCAGCAGAAAAGGGCGCCATTTAGCCAATTAAGATTTAACAAAAAGCAACATTATATTTAAATATGGACTATGTTTCTTGTCTCTTTTTAAAGCTATAAGCACACCAACTTGGAGAAACCAGACTGCACAGGACCTCCCATGAGTCTGGGCAACAAGTTCACTGGAGAAATCAAGATTCCCTACACTTACTCCGTCAAGTTTATGGTCAGTGATTAAGATACTTCCATTTCAGTCTTGAAGGGTTAGTTTATCTTAAAATGAACATTCTGTCATCATTTACTCACCCACATGTCAATCCAAACCCATTAGACTTTCTTTCATTTTTGGAACAGAAATGAAGACATTTTTAATAATCTCTCATCATTTCTGTGAAATCATTTTTTAATCTATTGAAAGTCTAGCCAATCAACATTTTCAAGCTTCAAAAAGTACATTAAGACATTGTAAAAGTAATTGAAAATCAAGCCAGTAATCCAAGTTTTGTGAACAGAGACACTCACTTGGTAAGTTAAACATAATAGTTGCATATAAACATCGTTTACCGCACATATATGGTGCACATAAGCTCAATCGTGTGTGCTTGTCTGACAAGTAAGAACCAACAGCAGGGCTGCACAAGGAATCATATTTTAATCGTTATTGTGATTTCTGCTTCTCTTGGCTTATTAATAATAATGTCTATGATATTTGCCCACTGCTTTTTTTTAATCCTGAAAACGTTTAATTTTCATGTTTAAAATACTTTCATTTATGTTTTGAAGATCAATGAAAGACAAATTGGAACATGAGGGCGAGTAAATGATAACACAATTTACATTTTGGGGTGAATTTACATTTCTTTATACTGAATCAAAGTGTCTTCCATGTTTTTATAGTAGTTTGTGTGCATAAACTTTAATCATTTACGTCTCTCTTCCTCTTCATTCAAATTGAAAAGTGTTGTTCTGCGTTTTTCCACAAGGAGGCATACTGGTATCATGCCACATGTTTTCTATAAAGCAGGTGTTTCCCGCAGGGGATCTGCCAATTATTGTCTAATAAATATAACTCAGTTTTGTGAAATATGCAGATATACAGTATTACATGAACTTCAACCAAAGCTAAAGTTCAGCTATAAGTGTCATTGTTCATCCCCTACTAGATGTATGAAAAATAAAATGATCATTACATTTAAAATGATAATTTGAAAGGCTTTGCAATCTAAACATCATGGCAAATTATGTAAATGTTCATTTGGGTTTGTATGCATGTTGTTGTAGACCAGACAACAATGCAACAATCAGTTTGATACAATATGTAAGTGTCCATGCTCTGTCTCTTTATCAACCAAGGGGGTCCTTCAGCCTGTCAGAGATTGTAGTCCCCTGCTATAAAGTGATTTATTATATCAATATTTCTGCAGAGCTCTTGGTTTTTGTGTGTAACTGCTGGTTTGGTATTTGCAGGAGGACAAACTCATTCGCTGGGCCTCTAGATGGGACTATATTCTTGAGTCTATGCCACACACCAACATTCAGTGGTTTAGGTAAGTGCACATATAACACACATGGCCCTGTCCCAAATGACTCACTGAAAGTAACATACACTCTCATAAATTTCCTCTTTGTGTTTGCGGTGCACCGTAGATGCATCCTTTGCGAAGCCCACATTGGTTTGGGCTTTACAGTAAACTAACCCCAGTGTGGTGGTGTTGACCTAAAGTATGACACATGTGAACTGCATAAATAAAAAAAAAAAACACACATTTTCCACAAATATTTAAAATCCATGTATTCCATGAATGGATACCATAGTTTCCAACAACACTATATGAGCTAGTGGCGCCATCTAGTGGCTGTCTGCAGAACACCCTCAGACAGGGTCCAAAATCACTTGACAAGCTGCAAATGCAAGTAAAAAATGTCGTTGGCGTACATATATATGAAACTGTGATGGTTGCCAGCTGGCCAATAACTGACCATTGGTTGTTGCAAAGTGATGCATGACACTGTGTTCATTAATGATCTGATGTGTTCAGTGTCTTGGAATGTGCATTTTAAAATGCACATTCCAGCTATCTTTCCAAATTTCCCATTGATTTCCCACCAAAATAAAACCTCTATATTTTAACGTTTTATAGCAAAAATAATAATAATAATAATAAACTATTTGTATTAATTAATATCAGTAATATTCCTGTTGTTTTGTAAAATTGTTTTATTGTTATTGTTCTATTGCTTTTTATTTTAATTATATTCATACAGTACTAGTAGTGTAAAATCTAAAAATATTATTGCTGTAGTAATATGTTTCTTTGTTTTATTTTTTAAATTTAAATATAAATATACTTTATTATTATTATTATTATTAAATAAATTAAATTATTAAAATATATATAAATACTAATTTTTAATTTGCAGTACAATATTTTTATTACAATTAAGTATTTTATTTCTCTGTTGGTTCATTTTTATAATTTAAATATTAAGTCAAAAGTCTTATTTTTAATAATTATAATAATAATATTGATGATGATTAATAATCTCCTCTCTTGTTAGCATTAGAGTTGGATCGCGGGGACTGAGAGTGTCATTTGGCCCAATAAACCCATGATGTAGTTTAGCGAATATGTTCTGATATGTTTAGCTAAGATGTTCTGTTTTCTGCCACCAGTATTATGAACTCTTTGGTCATCGTTCTCTTCCTCTCGGGAATGGTTGCTATGATTATGCTCCGAACGCTCCATAAAGACATCGCCAGATACAACCAGATGGACTCTGTGGTGAGTTCAGCTTAACTGTCACTGTCTGATATATGTGATCAATCCACTCTTATGACCTTATTATGTGTGTGTCTGCCACATAATAGACCATGTTTATGTTTGTGTGTGTGTATAAGTGTATAGCAATGTTTGGTTTGTAAGCTAATGAGCATAACTTGTGGAATGTGTGTTAATGTATCTCACTTGTGTTTGTAGCCTGGATTGTCCACTGCCAACAATATGGGTCACACTGATGAGGAGAGACAAGTGCACACACACATCTGCCTTCACCCTTGATATGAGTCACACACTTCAGATTCAGATCTCTTTATATATTGTATATTTGGTCCCTCCCATCCGGGGTTAGAGGTCAGAGAGGGTCAGACGTGATACACACATCTGTTGCTTTTACGTGCTCTCTCTTTCCTGTGTTTCACCATGGCCCCTCCCCCGTCCTCACACATCATACTCATTAAGGACAGACCGAGAGTGACACAGTGTATCATTGGTCTGAGCAGCAGCTGGCGTCCTTCCTTTGATCTCTGTTAGCTGTAATTGGGCTGTAGACCCAAACCCACGCCTGAACAGGGTTCCGTTAGCTCCTGCTATTGTTAAAGCCTCGCTTTTCCACTCCATCTTTTCTAGGAGGACGCCCAGGAGGAATTTGGCTGGAAGCTTGTTCATGGAGATGTCTTCAGGCCTCCCAGGAAAGGCATGCTGTTGTCTGTGTTCCTGGGCTCTGGGACTCAGATCTTCATCATGACATTTGTCACTCTCTGTAAGTTTACTGAGCAATAGAAGAAAATTCAAGCCCTGACTGATAGAAAAAGACCAGCACCAGATCAAAACGTAGTTTTCATAGTTTGCTTTAGAAATGTCTTTAGCATAAAAAAGACAAATGTGTCAAATAAATATACACTACTACCATTCAAAAGTTTGGGGTCAGTAAAATTTTTAGATTTTTAAAGAACGTAGTACTTTTATTCAGCAAGGAGACATTAATTTGATCGAAAGTGATAGTAAACAGTTTTGTTTTTGTTTTTTTATCAAATAATCCTCAAATTAAATATATAATGGTTGTCGCAAAAATATTAAGCAGCACAAGTGTTTTCATCATTGATGATAATAAGGAATGTTTCTTGAGCAGCAAATCAGCATATTAGAATGTTTCTGAAGGGTCATGTGACACTGAAGACTGGAGAAATGACTGCTGAAAAATTCAGCTTTGTATTTTATACACATGTAGAAATTCACATAGAAAAGAGTTTTTAAATTGTTGCAATATTTCACAATATTACTGTTTTTACTGTATTTTTAATTTAAAGGCAGGGTAAGCAGTTTCTGGAAGCCAATGTTGATATTTGAAATCACCAAAACAAACACGCCCCTACCCCAAAAGGGTCTCGCCCCTATTTTGATAGATCCGCCCCACATATACGTAGCCTACGCAACCCAGGCAACGATTAGTTCTGTGAAACATAAGCCGCTTTTCCACCGAAATTATCTGGAACAATAATGTCCCAGGAACTTTTTTTCCCCCAGACCTGTTGCTCTCTGCGTTTCCATCGTGGTCTAAACTACCGAGAAGATTAGGCAAATGGTCTGGTGACTTAACGTTAGGTCTGCGTGCGATTCTCAATACCAAGTACACAAATTTTGGACTTGCATCCTCGGTAGTTGGGACTTCACGAGTTAGACTCAGTGTTAACTCCCGCGGACGGAACGACGCAAGTCCGGTAATTCTGCAAACAGCAGCGTACTTGATAACATCAGCTCGCCTTGGCTGCTGCAGTCTTCCTCACTGTATTTACAGATGAAATATATCAAACACCATGCACTGCCTCTATTCATTTTCATTTAAACATATTAATAGAACAATAGAATAAAGACCAAAGATTACCAGTTAAATTTACCCAAAACGAATTATATCTTATGTTTAACTACTACAGAGACATCAGAGCCAGCGTCAAATGTCAGAAGGACTAGCCGAGGTTATGCTCCTCTCTTTGGGATACATGAGCACTGAGCGCCCGGTGATCACATGGAGCTCACGGCTCCGAAATCGGCAAAGCACATTTTCATATAGGCGCTGTTTTTATAAATAAACCGCAGATTTGCATTTTAAACAACTACATTCTCGCCTGAAATACACGCGTCCAGTGTAGGCAGGCTTTAGCTGTTGCGTCGCGGCGCGTCCGGTGTAGACACGGTGTTACTCACCTATGGAGAAGAAACAAAGCAACCTCGGCGTCCGATCGCAGGCCTTCCGCTCCTTGAGTTCTCTTCAGCACTGGAAAGCTGATCCGATGTTTACACGAGTCCTACTTCTTGCCTTATCGTTCCGCAGACGTTTTCCTCTTTTGTTTTTTTTTTGATCCGCCATCTCTATCTTTCTGTCGCTCGGCTCGGCTGTTCTCTGAACTCTCTCTCCTCCATATCACGAGTAGACACACCCCTTACTTTGTTATGGGACTCGGCCCCGACTCTGTTTTCTAAAACGTTTTTGAAAAACTGCATACCCTGCCTTTAATAATTGCAACCTTCGTAAATAGAAGAGACTTTTCAACAACATTAAAAAAATCTTATCAACCCAAACTTTTAACTAGTAGAGAAAATTAGACATACATTTATATACATTTAAAAAAAAAGCAGGCATAAAAGCTATTTAAAAACAGCAGTGTGTGAAAATAAATAAATAACAGTGTCATGAGACTGTGACATTGTTGAGAGAGAATCAAGACATCTTTTTATAAAATGCAGTTTGACCAATGTTGCCAATTTTTTGGACAAATTACTTTTATGGTAAATGTTAAATTTTTTTTTTTACCAAAATACTACTATTTTTACTTCATCTAAAACATGTTATGATGGATTTTGTTGAAATTCTGGACTCATGTAGCCTTGAACTTGACAACATGTTTAATTTCCCCCTATAGTTTTTGCCTGTTTGGGTTTCCTGTCACCTGCCAATCGTGGGGCTCTGATGACGTGTGCAGTGGTTCTGTGGGTGCTTCTGGGTACTCCAGCTGGTTATGTGGCTGCCCGCTACTACAAATGTAAGTACACAGCAGAGGATTGACCTTTGATCTCTGATCCTTCCTTCATTAGGGCTGTCTGCAGTTCGTTAGATTTAATTAGTGTCAGAGAACCCCTTTACATGAAGAGGCAGGCCTACACACCCCTGCTGCTTTTTTGCTTTACTTGTGTTCTGCAGCTCATGCAGAATACAATGAGAGCTTACTCTTCTATTTACTATGATATCAGTTGTAGATCCATCTGTTGGATCTGCATTGTTCATATGACAGAAGTGTAATTGCCCCTTTGATCTTCTCTCAGTTTTTCCTCTCTGATTGGAATCATAATGGACAGTTATGAATTTACTTTTAATCGTTACAACAGCCATTTTTTGTATTGTCCATCAGCCACCAATCTTTGATGCATAGCATTGTGGTAAATCCTAGGCAGTATCCCAGTACTTTGTTTCTCATTGCTTGCCTCACAATAGTGCAACCATCTCACAGAATCAGTCAGAAGAGAGGGTGTACATGACATAAACTAAACAAATTAGTGCTCTCAAAATCCAATAAAATAATATGTTAAACGGTAAATGTGAAATAGATGGTGTACTTTTTTGGGTGAATTTTTGAAATGTCTGTGTGAAGTATGCATTTTTATTTTTATTTAATATTACCCACAACACCTTGTGCAAAGGAAGATGAGATTGTGTCTGTTCTCTTTTGCCCAAAAAAATAAAAATATTGAAGACTGTGACAGTTTTTAAATGTTTGAGTCTAGAGGTGGAAACTAAAAGAATGTTAATGAGTTTAATAAATTCCAACAACTGCTTTGAAGTCAGTAATAAAGAAAAAGAAAACACATTACAAATAATGGAGCTTTTTTTAAGTATCTGATTGTAGAGGCTGATGTATTACACCTATATTACCTTGACTGTATTTTCGCTTTGTGGTTTAATGTTGGTTTTGTATCCTTGTTGAAATGTGAAGTGAACTGGTCTCACTCTCTTTCTCTCTTTCTAGCCTTCGGCGGGGAGAAGTGGAAGACCAATGTTCTGTTGACAGCATTTCTTTGTCCAGGGTGGGTAAATGGAGAAATACATCATTTCTTTGAATTGAAATTTCATTTCATTAAGCAGTTAAATCTAACAGTTAATGGAAGATTTGGGCCATTTTGCATTTCCAGTCTTGTGCGTTGACGTTTAGCTTAAATATGGCTTGTTGTAAATAATACATTTCCATGCTTTTTCAGGGTGGTGTTTGCTGATTTTTTCGTAATGAATCTGATTTTGTGGGGCGAGGGTTCATCAGCTGCCATGCCCTTTGGCACTCTGGTGGCTATCCTGGCTCTGTGGTTCTGTATCTCAGTGCCCCTCACCTTTATTGGAGCATACTTCGGTTTTAAGAAGAGTGTAAGCTTTCTTTACTTTCAAATTGTTTCCGAAAAGCCTTTTTTAAAACTTTTGGTGTCAAATAATCCAATTATCCCTGTTTCTGTTTCTTATAGTTATATATGTATTTCAATTTGGTTCAATTTCAGGGCATTGAACATCCCGTGCGGACCAATCAGATCCCCAGACAGATTCCAGAGCAGTCCTTCTACACCAAACCTCTTCCTGGCATCATCATGGGTGGCATCCTGCCGTTCGGCTGCATCTTCATCCAGCTGTTCTTCATCCTCAACAGCATTTGGTTAGTGCTGATGAGCGGTTGCTGTGATTCCAATTCAGACAATTACAAAAGCAAATTCCAAAGTTCAGGTTTAGGTTTCATACCCAAATGAAATCAAGTCTCTTTTATATCACTTACAGTTTTACTAAAATATTGTGTAAACCATTGATATTGCAGGTCTCATCAGATGTACTATATGTTTGGCTTCCTCTTCCTGGTCTTCATCATTCTGGTCATCACCTGCTCTGAGGCCACCATCCTCCTCTGCTACTTCCACCTGTGTGCTGAGGTGAAGAGTTCACACAGAAATATATGACGTGCACACATGTATCAATATGAATGTTTTGGAGAATCATGTCTTTTTTTATTATATTCATTTGTTTTGTGTATATGCTGTCTCTCAGGACTATCACTGGCAGTGGCGCTCCTTCCTCACCAGTGGATTCACAGCTGTTTATTTCCTGGTCTATGCCATCCATTACTTCTTCTCTAAGCTGCAGATCAGTGGACTTGCCAGCACCATCCTTTACTTTGGCTACACCATGATCATGGCACTCATCTTCTTCCTCTTCACAGGTCTGTATGTGTGTAGAGTTAAGATGTAGTCACTAGTGAAACTGCAGCAGAATTTTGTGGGCAGAACAGGTCCAGAAGCACAACTCACACAGAAGTCACTTTCAAACCAAGCAGCTTTCTGTTGGTCAACGCTGCCAATTCATGTGACTAACTTGAAAATTAGTGTAAATCTAGATTATGATATGTGTCATTACCATAATAGAAAATAACAGTATTTTTGGCATTTCTATATATTTCTTTTCCCGGTATTTCTGTTGTAGTTATGAAAACATTGCTTGTTTTCAGACTTTTTTAAGGGAAACTGGAAGTATCAATACATTTAAGTTAATTAACCAGAATTTAATAAAACTTAATGATTCCAGAAAGTTCAAGAACTGTATGTTCTTTAATAAAAACAATAGTTATTATTGAGAATGGGTATAATTGTATTGCAGATGGTCTTTATGTGCTGTTCTGACTGCAGAAAAAATAGTAATGCTTTAGAGATAATATTGTGTAGTGTTTTAGTAATCTGGATCTCTTGTGTATTTTTGCCTCCAGGTACAATTGGATTCTTTGCCTGCTTTTGGTTTGTCACCAAGATCTACAGCGTGGTCAAAGTGGATTAAATGAAAAGCAATCTCATATGAGACTGAACTCTTCTCCGCCCAATGCGAGATCCCGTAGGGAGGGACCTGAGCGCTGTTTAACTTTATCTGTTGCCACGGCGACTCTGCTTTACACCAACAACTCTAAATCAACAAATTCCATTTACTTTGCTGTGTGCGTGTGCGCATTAGTAGTGCATATTCAACCATTTGAAGAAATCGACACATCTGCTTCTTTAGTTGCAACGAAATACAGCAAACACGCACATTGGCCACTGCGACTGACGTGAGTAATTAAGATTTGGAGTTTTCCCTTGTAAATATTACTTTTTCTTTTGCTAACATTGAAATGAAAGGGTAATGCATAAATTACAAAGAAAACTAGCTCCAGTTATTGAATCTTCATGGTGTCTGAAGTATGATTTTGTAAATAGCATTTTTTTCCTTAAATGCGGCAAAAAGAAACTAGAGATTAAAAAAATGGAAAGACTTCATTACAAGGTGATTTAAGAGTGAGGCTGTGTGAAATTTCTTTCCATCATGTTGATACTGTAAAATTACTGCTTGTGCATTCTTGTGTATAACCAGTGGGGGGAATGTCTATTTAACTTTTTGTTTGGTCTTTTTTTTTTTTTCTTGTTGTTTCTGTTCATGCCTCAACACATTGCGTGCCTCATTATCACAGCAAAATCAAGACCTTTTCTTTTGGGTAAGAACAGGTTTGTGAAAATGTGAAGTGCCCCGTCCATACACAGGGGTACTGGAGTGAAATGATTTTCTTTGTATATGTGCACAGCATTTAAACTACATTAGCTTGGTTGGCCACTCAGTTTTGATTTTGTCTTCTCTCTGATTTTGAGGTAATGAGACTACAAAAAAAACATTAAAAAAAATTAGAAATAAAACCTCCTTGTCTCCAAAACATCAGTTCGCTTGTTTTAATGTATGAAGTTGTTCTTTTCTTTTTCTTTTTTTTTCCCCCTCAAACAATACTTTCTGTATCTTGCTCTTCCATATTGTCAAACATTTTATTGTTAAATGACTAGGAAAAGGGTAGTAATCTGTACAAGTACAACCATGAGACCATCAGCACAACATTTCACTTCAGAAAAGCTCAACGCTTAATAATAAAGTGATATTTCCATAAATTACTTAGTATTATGTAGCATAGTATTTCCAGTTCAGTTTCAATGAGTGAGTCATTCACTCAACAGATTCTTTTAAAAACATGGATTCAATCAGGAATGCTACTGATTTTCGTCAATCAAAATGAATCCAGTCCGATTATAGAGTCCTAAAGGACTTTTTATGTAGCCATAATAGGTGTGAACAAAATTTAATCGCATGCGTAGTGCGTTCAGAAGGCCGCGGAGAAAAATAGCTTTGTTTACCAAGTGTGTTTTGGCTTTATTGGCGAAATAAAACAGAAAAACTGTAAATATTGTGTTTAAAATTAAAGTTCTATTTACGCATCATCTGAAAGCCGAATAAATAAGCTTTACACTGATGTATGGTTTGTTAGTATAGGACAATATTTGGCCAAGATACAACTATTTGAAAATCTGGAATCTGAGGGTGCAAAAAAATCTAAATACTGAGAAAATCACCTTTAAAGTTGTTTAAATGAAGTTCTTAGCAATGTATATTACTAATCAAAAATTAAGTTTTGATATATTTACGGTAGGAAATTTACTAAATAACTTAACGGAACATGATCTTTACTTAATATCCTAATGATTTTTGGCATAAAATCGATATTTTTGACCCATACGGTGTATTTTTGGCTATTGCTACAAATATACCTGTGCAACATAAGACTGGTTTTGTGGTCCAGGGTCATATATATATATATATATGTGTGTGTGTGTGTGTGTACAGTTGTGCTCAAAATAATTCATACCCTTGGTAAATATGATCAAAGAAGGCTGTGAAAATAAGTCTGCATTGTTTATCCATTTGATCTTTCATTCAAAAATGAAGTTAAAAAAAATCTAACCTTTAATTGAAGTAAAAAAAAAAAAAAAAAGTGAAAGTGGGGGAGAATCGCATTAGGAAATAAATATTTTTCTCTAGTACACAATGGCCACAATTATTGGTACCCCTAGAAATTCTTATGATTACAATATCTCTGAAGTATATTCCCATTCATATTTGCATTTTTATCACACCAAGGTGACTAGGAACATGAAATTGTCCAGCCTTGGCTTACTGTTTCACAGGAATATAAATATGAGGAACACAAAGGGCAAATTCCCTTAATCATCCATCACAAGGAGTAAAATCAAAGAATATATTTCTGATGTGCAGCAAAAGATTGTTGAACTTCACAAATTTAGAAAGTGGCTGTAAAAAAAAAGAGCTAAAGCATTAAAAATCCTCATTTCCCCCATCAGGGCAATAATTAAGAGGATCCAGTCAACTAAAGATGTTACAAATCTTCCTGGAAGAGGACGTGTGTCTATATCGTCCTAATGCACACTGAGGAGGAGAGTTTGAATGGCCAAAGACTCTCCAAGGATCACAGCTGGAGAATTGCAGAGATTAGTTGAGTCTTGGGGTCAGAAAGCCTAAAAAAAAAAAAAAAACAGCCCCTACATCAGCACATGTTGTTTGGGAGGGTTTCAAGAAAAATTCTCCTCGCTCATCCAAAAACAAACTCCAGCATATTCAGTTGTCAGACACGACTGGAACTTCAAATAGCACTGGCTTCTATAGTCAGATGAAACTAAAAAAAGAGCTTTTTAGCAGCAAACACTCAAGATGGGTTTGGTGAACACAGGGATAAAAAAGTACCCCATGTGTACAATGAAAGATACTGCTGTATCTTTAATGTTGTGGGCCTATTTTTCTGCTGGAGATATCTTGTCCTGGATATCTTAAGATACATGGCATCATGGATTCAATTAAATGAAAAACTGACTGTCCATGCTAGAAATCTTATAATGGGCCGTGGTTGGATCTTCCAACAGGACAATGATCCACAAACAAACATCAGAACCAAAAAAAAAATGGGTCACTGAGAACAAAACCAGGCTTCTGTCGTGGCCAACCCAGTCCCCTGACCTGAACCCTATAGAAAATGAGTGAGGTGAACTGAAGAGAAGAAGAACCAACATGGAGCTGTGAATCTGAAGTGTCTGGAGTGATTCTGAATGAAGGAATGGTCTCGAATCTCTTGCCAGATGTTCTCCAAACTTATCAGGGATTATAGGTGAAGATTCAGAGCTGTTATCTTGGCAAAAGGAGATTGCAAAAAGTATTGAATAAAAGGGTGTGATTAATTATGGCCAATGTGTATTAGAGAAATAACATTTATTTCATAATGAGATTTCTCTCCCATTTTAAATTCTTATTCTCTAGTGAAAGGTTAGATTTTTGTAAATTTTTAAAATAAAAGATCAAAAGAATTGATACAGATTTGTTTTCACAGCTGCCTCTGATCATATTTACCAAGGTTATGAATAATTTTAAGCACAACTGTATATAGTGTTTTTTTTTTTTTTTTTTGGTTTAGTGTGTTTATGCGTACAAAAATGCAAAATATCTTGCTTGAAATTATTGGGAATACACTTTAGCGGTGCACATTCAATACAATTACAATGCAATACAATATTGTTTCTTTAATCACTGCATTTTTCTTATGTGACTCATCATATTACACATCACTAATATGAAAACTTGCAAGGTTAATGCTATGTGTGCATGTGTGTTTTTGTGTGTGCCTTGTTTGTTTATCCCTTCCAGATGGCTGCTTCAGTCATTCTTTTGTTGTGCTCCTTTCTTTTGGAGGAGACGAGAGTTTTATGGCTTCTCGTAATGGGTCTGGCCTATATTCCACACCTGACAAAATGGCAACCAGCTTTGAGGGAAAGACGTATCCTGCAGGAAATGCAAGTCATACAGTACCTTGAAATTTCTATAGTGTCAGAAATCACAGATGTCTGAATTATTCCTGTCATTTTCACTCACTTACAATGCAGAAATGTACATTGTTCACTTTTATACTATTATCAACACAATGAAGACTTTGATGAACAGCCATTTCCTGGCATCATTCAGTGTTTAGCTGTGTTGAGTCATACACAGCTAAGGTTTACAGAGAACTTCACTGATATAACTCAAAAGTCTCAAAAATAGAATATGTAAACAAAAACATTATAATATTCATATCGTTTTGTATTTTTTATGTAGTCGGTAATTTCTTTTTCTTGATGTTTATCCTTTTTGGAAACAAATTATCACACTGAAGGGTGAAAGACTCATCCTAAAACACTGCAAGACAAAGGTTAAGCCTATATTTGTAGATTAGATTATTTTAATGATGAATACAGCTTTTTCTTTAGCCTATAGCGCAACTTTATGCTTTACAACATATAACTATTTCCTAGGCACCATTGGCATTTCTCTGTTTTTTTATTTTTTGCATCTTTGCCTAGAAGTTTTGTTTTGTGTAGTATCTAAATAATCTGAAATTTGCTATAAAAAGTCAGTTTTCATCTTTCTCCTATATTCTTTTTTTTTGTTTGTCCAGTGTTTGTTTTTGTGTACATATACATAAGTTTATACATGTATATATATATACACACACACACACACACACTATATTGCCAAAAGTATTGGGTCGCCCCCTTCTAATGAACAGGTTTGACTACTTTAGTAATTTCTATGAGTACAAATCTTAATGTTAAAGCATATAATGATATTCTAGGAAATTGTGTGCTTCTAATATTATAGCAATAGTTTGGACAGGACCCTTTTCTATTCTAACATGACAATGCCTCTGTGTATAAGGCAAGGTTCAAAAAGAAATGATTGATTCAGTCAGTGTGGAAGAACTTGACTGGTCTGCAGAAAACCAAGTCCTAATCCCAGTTTAACACCTCTGGTGTGACTGTAAATGCAGACCTTAAGCCAAAAACTCATCACCAAACACCAATGACTTTTTGTATGATCTCTCTTATTTTGTTAAAATTACTCACATTTTCACAGATTCTGCAAGGGGTTCACAAACTTTCAAGCAGCAATGTATATATATATAGTGAAGTGGCTTTATCAGCAGTTCTATATTTTTTCTTTCATGATTCTTTCGTGATCCTTCCTCTCCATCATCCTTTCTTATTAACGTGTTTCTCTGAACAATGGCTGACTGTGGTAGTGGTTCGTAAATAGTGTGGGTGGACAGCCTTTTTCTCTTTCAAACTCACTTCATATGAATGATCACTTTCTGGCTTCCATCAGGGTCCTGATCTGAGATCAGCTGATGCTTTCCAAATTCAAACTTTCAACTAGGTCACACAGGTTTTCAGATGCTTTCAAATCAGCTATAAAGCGCAACTTCTACCATCAGCCATTAAAACGGGGGATTTTCACGGCTGAATCACTCTCTATTCTAATCCTGCTTGCTAAACGCTTCATTTTGGGGCTCTTGTTCGTATTCAGACACCCAAATGAGGGAAAGTCTATTCATTGGATCAAAGGCTTGAGTGCTTTCCTTTAAGGACGAAATAAAAACTCCTGAGAGTGTGTCTGCTGGACAGCTCAGTGTTAGTCATCTGTGTTGTCGGCTTTAAGAGTGAATAACACCAGTCTCTTTGTTTAATGAACACATTCAGCATGATAAAGAGTCTTTGTGGGGTTTTTCTTGCTAACGTAGATAGCATCAAGAAGCAAGAAGTAAACCTAAACTCCTCATAAGGTTCCTGAATTTTGAGCAGTGAAAACTTGCCCATTTTTTATTCTCATTAGACAATGCAATGTGTTTGACCACTGAATTTTTTTGTTTTATTTTATTATACTACGTATATTTATGCATCGCCCCCTAGTGGCTATGCAGAGTTTTTTTATGTCTGATGTGCGAATTTCCATTTTTATTCTGCCTGTTTGCCATTTGTTCAGCTTGCGCATTAGCCAATATAGTCATCTGGCCCACTTCAGTTTGTTGCAAGCAATGATTATTTCAAATTCCATTTTCATATCAGAATATCATAAGATTTGTTAGTAATATACCACCGTTCACCTTTTTTTTTTAGGTCATGTGACACTAATGGCTGATGAAAGTTCAGCTTTTCATCACAAGAATAAATTACATTTTGAAATATATTGCCATAAAACAGTATTTTTGATCAAATAAATACAGCCTTGGTGAACAGAGGAGACATCTTTCAAAAAAAAAAGTACTTTTTTATTACAAAGGCACATAAATTAATAAATAATACTTGTCTTTTCATTGAGATTTTTGAATGTGTCCTGAGAAAATCAATCCAAATTAAATAACAGAGTTTGTCACGGTTCGTAGCACTATGGACTCTTTGATGAGGTCATAAAATGCAAAGAATGTCGGTCACCCAGTGACACCAAGACTTTCTCTCTCTCTCTTTCTCTCACTCGCTCTCTTTTGTCTCCTCCTTTCGTTATGTTGTTCTCCCACTCTTTATTTTTGTGGTACCTCAGCTTTGATGAAGTGATTTGCTTGAGTCTGTTTAATCTTTTTTTTTTTCTTTTTCACACTTTCAAAATATGGTATATTTAGTACGCCAGTACAGTTTTCCTTTTATACTACTATTATGACCACATCCTTCCATCATGAATAGATTCATAAATAATTGGAACTTGAAAATCACCAACTCTGATACCAAAAATGATCTGTTTAAGAGTGACTCATCAGATGTGCTATTCTGTGATCTTTAAATATATCAAAATATAAAAATGAATCATTTTCATATTCCAAAACATCAAAGGTCCATCATACTTTTAATATATGTATAGTTTTAAGCTGCTTGTCATCTTTTTTTTTTTTTTTTTTTTTTGTTAGAATGAAATTCAGTTTCATTTTAAAGTACTTTATTGGCATGATTATGTTTACATACACATTGCCCAAGCATTATACACAAAACAAGTAATGACACTCTCTCTCTCTATACATACAGTTGAGGACAAAAGTTTACATACACCTTGCAGAATGTGCAAAATGTTAATTGTTTGACCAAAATAAGAGGAATCATACAAAATGCATGTTATTTTTTATTTAGTACTGACCTGAATAAGATATTTTACATAAAAGATGTTTACATATAGTCCACAAGAGAAAATAATAGTTGAATTTCTAAAAATGATCCTGTTCAAAAGTTTACATCCACTTGATTCTTAATACTGTGTTGTTACCTGAATGATCCACAGCTGTTTTTTTTTTTTGTTTAGTGATAGTTGTTCATCTATATATGTGTGTGTGTAATATATATATATATATATATAGTGGCGGGAGGAGCAAACGACAGACACAGTGGGTGTGGCGTCAGGCCTCGGAGAGGCTTTTATTCAACAAAAATAATAAAAATAGTGTCCAAAGGGGGTAAAAGTGTCCAAAAGAAACAGGGGGTCTGGTGTCCTCGTCGTGCAGCGAGGTTCGTGAAGGAGGGCAGTGTTCAAGGAGGAAGGGTCCAAGGAAGGGGCGGAGTCCGGCGGCCGCACGCGCTCCCCTCTCCAGTGGCGGTGCGCATGGGGCGGCGGCTTCCTTCAGCGGCTTCGCTCTCCGGTGGCCCGCTGCACGGTTGAGGGGATTCCACGGCCCGGCATCCTGGCCCGTCAGCCGTCACGGGTGCGATCCTCACCGGCTCACGGGGTTAGCGGCTCGCAGCTTCGGCGGCACGGGGTTCCCTCGACGCTCCCTTCCTGGACCCACGAGGACACCAGCGTGCATGCACGGGGGAAGAGACCGGTCTCCCGAGGAGAGGCGCTCTCGGCATATAAACGGCGGCGGTGATGAGGCCCTATTCAATTCAGGTGTGCCTCATCACACGCCGCCATACCGGGCTAGTTTCAGCGCCCCTCCTCTCTCACACGCCCACTCCCGTCGGGAGCCTGGTGAAGGGCGGCGAATAAGGGACGGGGTGGTGATGATATGAAAGGGGGGAGGCAGCCGACTCATCACAATATATATATATATATATATATATATATATTCTCACTTTATATATTTTTTCTCCCTTTTTTTTTCTTTCAAATTGTTTTCTTTCAGTTAGCACACACTTCCGTTTTTGAGTGAAATAAATGATTATTTGTGGATAATTTTGGCTATGTTCACTCAAACACTGAGGTGTCTTTTATATATACAATATATACAATATGAGGAATGTGCAGTGATGATGGTCTTTGATTATATTCATCAAGGCAGAAGTCAATTTAATCTTTAGGATAACTTTATCTAAATGTATAAGTCATGATTATGGATATTGTCCGTGGTGGTGCCGGAAATGACCAACTGGCATATATTGTCTTTCCTTTTTCCCCTCACCAAACACTTTTTGTCCCCTTCTCTCTCTTTTATCTTTCTCTTTCTCTTTCCTCCGCCCACTACAACCACTCGCTCTCTTTTGTCCCGTCACGGCTCTTCTGGAGTCTTTGTCCTTCCATCACACTGCAGACGTTCGTCACTCCCCTTCTCCTTTTTTCCCCTCAACCCTTTTTTTCTCTCTTGCTGTCTTTCTTATTTTCCTCCCTCTCTTTCTCACTCTTTCACCCCCTTTTCACCTGGAAAAGAGGGTCAGTTGTGGCCCTGTGTCTCATGGGGCGTCCCGTCAGATTCTGATCAGTGGGGTGTCTCTTTGTCCTCTTTCAGTCGGGTCACAATAGGGCCGTGGAATGTCAGCGTGTCCGTGTCCAATCCTTACTCGCCCCACAATGTCCCTGTGTCTATAACGGATCGCACAATCTGGTTATTTGGTTTGCTAGGAGTCAATAAAAACGTAAGGCCTTGAAAAGATGACCCTGTCTAGCCTGCGAACCCCTCCCAGTGCTTGTACAGTTCCTCCCTCGAAGCAGACCCTCCTGTCTCATGTTTGCTTTCTCTTGCTTTATTTATGAAGAAGGATGGATGGTGGTTATTCACTAATTAAGAGGACTGACTCATTGCATCTGTTGAATTTGGATGTTTGTTCCACCACATCCCGGCAGAATCATCTCTCAGCGAACATTTAGACCGAATTTGTCTGTTCTCCCCCACATGATAACACTTGATGATGCTGAGTAATTGCAGATTTTGTGTAGTAGTTCCTTTGGTAAAGTAGAAGTGGCCTTTAGAAGAGATCAGATTAGACTCCTGAAGTTAATTAATCCCACTTTATCCTGTTTCATACACTACACTGCCTTAATCCTGTCTAATGACTCTAACACTAAGACCTGTTTCATGTCCTCTGAGATTGTTTTGTAGTTTTGAGGTTTGTTTTCCATTCAAATACTTTGTGACTTGACTGAAATGGCTCCACTGAAGTGTAAATAAGAATGGGAATGTCATAGGGGTCGGTATGTACAGTTAATCTCTGTTCTATCTTGGGTTAATTATGCAATGAGTCCCAGTAAGTCTCAGTCTGATTGACGCTGGAGGGCGGTTGGAAGCGTGGATGATGGGATTTAGACCCTATTGAAGTGACTAAGGATCCTTGACACCCTCAAGAGAAGCAGCTATCAACTACTTCATTTAAAGCCTCTTAAGAGCTGTAGGACACACATCCTTCACTTTTACCATCCAAGCTTAAGTGTAGTTTATCTATTATCTGTTCTATGTTGATTTTAACACAAAGTTTAATTGATTGTGGAAATAAAGCTCTATTCTATTCTATTCTATTCTATTCTATTCTATTCTATTCCATAATGTTCTGTAGTGATGCATAATGTATCAATACCATATCGGTTATCAGATGATATTATAGAGTTTTAAATTGATCTGTATTGGACGATATTGGATATTTAATTGCGCATGTTCATTACCCATATTTTAACATTTTACATTTACTTTTAAATGTTTACTTTTAAATGCCAGCACTTAGCACTCACTAAAAGTTAATCTTTAAAATATAAATAATAGAATAACTGTTAAATTTAATCTTTGGTCAATCTTAGTATATATATATATATATATATATATATATGTATGTATGTATGTATGTATGTATATATATATATATATATATATATATACCCATTTTTTGTACTGTAGATGTTATAATGTTGTGATGCCTAAATGCATTTGTATACACCAGTGGTTATAATCCTTTTTTACTAAAAAGCCCATCCATATTTCCTGTAATTTTTACAAAATTTTATTTTATTTTATTTTATTTGTTTTCTTTGTTTTTGTTTTATTTTATTATATTAACAGATACTGGGAGTGTTGATCAGGGTTTTTGTAGTTAACTAAACTAAAACTAAAACCATTTAAAAAAACAAATGTTAAGTGAAATAAAATAAAATATATAAAAACTTATTTTATTTAGTTGCAGTGGCATCATTTGTGATTGTCATTTAATTTAACTCGATGTACTAAAATAACTTTAAAAAACTGTATTTAAAATATATTTTAAAAACTAATAAAAATGACAAAAAATTACTAAAACTTTAACTAAAATAAAAAATTGAAATTTTTAAAATAATAATAAAAAAACAATTCAAAATATTTATAAAAAACAATAATAGAATATCAATGACTCTAAAATAACACCTGTGTTGACATATTGACATATTGCTGACATGAATTAATTACACAAATTATTCTATAAGATTAACAATTCTGATTTTGTTATTAAATAAAAATTCTGTTGAGGGGGGAAAATAAATATGATTTTCGTCTCTGTTTTTTTTTAGCATTTAAATAGTTTTAATGAATCTTTTATTAATATAATTATAAATATGTATTAAATTTACCACTGTTTCAAACCATTGATTTTAGTTTCTAAAATTAAAATAGTATAGAATTCTATTGGTTATCCGCCATCTATAGTTCCATTATTTATTTCTTTTTCCTGTTGAGGATTCTCACAATGCACATACAGTTTTTTCTTTTGCTTCATCAAATATGTAGCCATAAAATATGAAACAGTTTGACCTTATGGACTTGATTTCTAACTAACAATTACTCAAGACTAACAATCTGCTTTGATCTAGTATATGAAAAACAGACTCTGCAACTTGTGCACATCAGTAGAATCTCAGTGTGACATCAAAAGCTGACTGACCTCAGAGAGTGTTGCTCCAACCCACTTTGTTTACTCTTCCTTATAAACATATACATAAATATCGTACATAACTGGTATATTCTCACATATGCTTCAAACTAAAATGTCTAATAAAAGTACTACCAACTCTTTTTTTCTCAGTTCTGAGGCAAAACGGCAATAAAGCTTGTATTTTCAGAAGCAGTTGTCATGTCATCCCCTAGCAGTGAACCAGACATTTAAAATAAGCACACCATATAGTTTCCACTGTGCAAACCCATAATAACCTGGAAAGATATTGTCATTATGACCTGAAACAATCTTCACAGCTAGAGATTCCATTAGTGCCCTCTTTGCCTGTGGCTCCAGCAATATAGTCTGTGTTAACTTGCGGTTATTTGAAGATAATGCTGAACTAAAGGCTATGAAACACTATTGTATTGTCCTCCATCACCTGTTGTCCACAGATGCCCGGCGGGTGAGAGCCTCCTCCGATGAGGATGGCCTAAGGCCATGTGTCGTCCATCTTGGTAACCCTTCTCTCTATAGGCATTGTTCCCTGACCTTTAGCCTCTTCAGAGCTTCTTCGGCCCGATCATCAGTTCCTCTGTCCCCCCTTCTTTAGCTGAAACTCAGCCAACGGGGGTTCTATCATAGATATCTTGCTGTGAGTGGTGTGACCTGGTCATTTAGCCTTTTTAAATCAGAGCAGGAAGGCTTAAATTCATAAAGTTATGGCACTGAATGTTGCATGCATTGCAAAAGAATGAACATCTTCCTCAGTGTTTTTGTCTTGGTTTCTGGTAGTGGTGAATTCAGGTTAAAAACTGAATTCACCCCAAATATCTAAACATCAGTATACTGTATACGTTTACTTGAGAGGCAAAATGAATAATTGAAATCTTGTTTTCTCAGAAACTCAACTAAATTAAGTGAGTTCATGCTTAAAACAAGAACAAATATCTGTCAG
The DNA here is from genome assembly GCA_021397915.2 of Tor tambroides. Classification (NCBI taxonomy): domain Eukaryota; kingdom Metazoa; phylum Chordata; class Actinopteri; order Cypriniformes; family Cyprinidae; genus Tor; species Tor tambroides. Next base: position 17,753 of record JAFVLL020001230.1, on the reverse strand, counting down.
TGGTGTGTGAGAACTTTTTTCCTTTTTAATTAAGTTGATTTTTATGAACCCATTTGCAGATATTTGTTCTTGTTTTAATCATAAACCGATTTCACAGAAAGCAAGATTTGCTATCTTCTGTCACTTTGCTTCTCAAGTAAATTTATCTTGATTTAAGAATCTTTTGCACAATACAGACAAAGAACATCACATTTTTTTGCAATGTGATCAGAAGGTACAGTAAAATTTATTTTCATATTCTAGTGGTCTGGAGTCGCTACACAAATTATTTTTGGTAAAATGAATTAAAAACTAATGGAGATCTGTTAGAAATTATGTTTTCAAACATAACCATATTTATGTATTTTGTTCCTTAAACTTTCATTATTTGGTTTTAAAAAGGTCATAAATGTCTTAAATTTACCTTCACGAAATATAAAGAAATAACACATAAATCAAAGTTTGTCGTAAAGATGTTATAACATGGTTATAACATCTTTACGACAAACTTTGATTTAATGTGTTATTTCTTTATATTTCATGAAGGTAAATTTAAGACAAATTGTCTTAAATTTAAGACAAATTCCCAGTAAAAATGATTCAAAGTGATCCAAATTATATGATTAGACCGTAATGTTGAATTAATGTTACATGTGTTGATTTAGCACCATATTCTCTCCATTATCTTTCTAATCTCTCTCAGATCTTCCCCCATGGTGAAATGATCTCCTGAGATCTAGAAACATTTAATCTGTCCCCTTCAGCCTGTGTGCCTCTCTCTCTCCAGCAGAGAGCCTTAATTGAAGCTGGTCCTGAACCTACGGTCACTGCTATGAAGGGTGATACGGTCAGATGATCATGGCTGCCATGTAATTGACACATTACAATGATTCAAGCTGGAATGTTTCTAGAAGAAAAGAAAAAGCATACAGCCTAATTAACACTGTATTTTATGAAATGTCTTTTTTTTTCCTTAAGGAAATTTATATGTAATATTGAAATGTATACTATTTTGAAGTGCTAACAACTTAGAGCTGTAATACATAACTTTTTTTTAACATAATACATCTCAGATATGTTTAAGTTCAACAAACAGACACAGTGGGTGAGTTGGATTAACCTAGTTCAAATAGGTTACTTTTTTGAATGTTTTTTTCCCCTCAAGGGCATAAAAATTAATATGGTTGCTGTTTTGACCATTTGCCAGGTTTTACTTGCTATATAAGTTGTTGGTTTTATTACTTTATGAAATGTATACATTTTTATGTATACATTTATACAATTTATGAAAACATTTATACATCATTGATGCATTAAATTGATCAAAAGTGACAGTAAAGACATTTGTATGTTACAAAGATTTCTATTTCAAATAAATGCTGTTCTTTTGAACTTTCTATTCATCAAATAATCCTAAAAAAATATATGTTTCCATTCTGAGTAGCAAAGCATATTAGAATGATTTCTGAAGGATCATGTGACACTGAAGACTGGAGTAATGGCTGCTGAAAATTCAGCTTTGCATTACAGGAATAAATTAAATTTTAACATATATTATCATAGAAAACAGTTGCTTTAAAGCATGCTTACAGCAGAATTGAATTTGTTTGCATTATTAAATCACTATTTTCTTGTTTATCATTTTAAAGCTGTTTTGAAACAATTTGTATTGTATAATGCTCTATATAAATAAACTTGACTTTCACAATATTACTGTATAACTGTATTTTTGATCAAATAAATGCAGCCTTGATGAGCAGAAGAGACTTCTTTCAAAAACATTAAAAAAAAAAAAAACCTTCCTGCCCCTAAACACTAGTGTAAGTGTTTCTATAAATATTTCATGAGTGTTTCTGGCTCCTGAGCATGTGATGCTGTCATTTGTTTGTTTTGCCCTTCATGTGTTTGTTATAGAATAACGAGATGAAGCAAATAATAATGATTTTAAAATGTTAATAAAGGGAACATATTGTACTACAACTTCTCTCTAGACTTCTAAATAGAAAGTTGTTAATATTTTAAATTAATTAATAATGAATACATTTACTTAATAATATGTGGAAATGTCATTAAAATTATATTAAAATATGTTTAAAAAAAAAAAAAAGATGGCATTTTATCACAAGCTTGTAATAAAGATAGTGGACTGCAGAAACCCCACCGTGCCAGAGCTCATACACTCCTGAGAAATGCAAGGTGGGATGAGGCAGTGACGCCTGCTGCTGCTGTTTTCAATAGGACCAAACACGCTTCCCTGTTTCTCCCTGCAGTGGTTCGGTGCTGTCCTGTCTATCAGCGCTGATATTATGCTAAGCCCTCCAAACTACGCTTTATATATATGGTTGCCATAGCAGCAGTATTCCTGGGGAGCAGCAACTTCAAATGATTGTAGAGGATTTTAGGGTTCGAACCTCAAAAATGTGTGTGTATGTGTGTCTTTGAGAAAAAGGGACAGAGAACTGTGAAAAAAGAGATGAACTGTGATTATGAAACACTTTTCATTGTATTTATGCAAATTTGCCAGATGTAAGTGTCAGATTTCCCATGAATAGAATGTCAGTTTTTTTTAAATAGTTAGTTACCTTCACACCATTATTTTTTATTTTTGGCCAACCAAACCTCAAATTACAGCTGACTGGACATCTTTTCTGTCCTCTTTTGATTGACCAGTTAAGTTAATGTTTATTGAAATAGATGCCATCTTTTTTTCTTTTGCACAAACTAGATGTGTCAAATGTAAGATTCAGCACAGACTCCAGCAAGGATGATGCAGCTGTTTGTTTTTCTGCACAAGTCTGTAGCCGTTTTTTTTCTCTCTGTCATTTCTGAATATATAAGGGGCTCCATCTCTTCTCTCTCTTCATTTTCTGCGGCTCACTTTGAAAGAAATCTCCAACACAAGGAGTGAATGAAAAAAGGGCTTTTGTATTTCTGAATGGTAGAATTTCAGAACTTTAGGTTCCCCCACTGATTTTGCCCACACAGATTTTGACAGAGAGAGAGAGAGAGAGAGGGAGGGAGGGAGATCTGGTTGACAGTGCAGAATCATTAAACAGCATATGGGTGATTCAGCTCATTAGTGCATTTGTGTGTTGTACAGACTAGTTCACTGAATGATGAGCTCATGTACACACACACACACACACACACACACACACATGCACGCACGCACACGTTATTGTGCACGCAGAGCTTCGCAAATGTGTGTGTATGTTTGTGTGCGTTCACACATTTTGCAAATTGCTTAATGGGACATTTTGCACTTTTTATTCAATATCAAGAAGTCGTATACATTGATTGTCGTGTACCCAAATTGGAATTAACACAAAGATAGCACTTGAACATAAATTAAATTATGCGAAATTGAGTTTAGGCTACAGTTGTTTTAAAACTTCTGGGTGACCAGCCGTTTACATAAAACTGGCATCCTTCCAGGATTTCCAAAATTTAAATAAATGAATAAACAAACAAACAAACAAACTGACCACCTGTTCCAAAGTTCTTGTTCATGACATACTCAGCGAAAATGTTTTGTTCAAAATAAAAAGTTTTCTCTCCTTTACTTTAAAGCCCTTAATTTAGTCAAATAAACGCATATATGAATTATTATTCAAATGTTTAGGCTATTTTATTATTTGAAGAATATGAAATTATAAAAAATTATAAATATAAAATAAAAATCATATATATTGAGATGTGTGAAAGTTTTAAATGCTCACCTCTCCCTTCCGTCACTGGTATTTTACATTTTTAATTTCACAATATTGAGACACAGAGGGTAAAATATACTAAATATCTCTAAATATGTCCCTACATAAAATACTTTAAATAAATCACATCTGTAAAATATTTTGGATTAATCAGATTTTGTTTTAAAAATTGAGTGGCGGTGAAATGTTGCAGTGAGCTGAAACACCTCTAAAAGTAAGAGCAATATTTATTTTCTCATAAGATTTCGTTTGAAAACAAGTTGCCATTACTGAATTACTTGCTAAATAACCTCCGTGTAAAAATATTTTTGAAACAACCAAAAAAAATATCTAGTTTTAATTTTAAAATCATAAAAATAAAATTGTATTAAAATGTAAATGGTCCTTCAAAACAGACTGATGTCATGCTGCATTTTTTAATGAATAAGCCTGCCTTTTGAAAAGTCTGAAATATGTTCAAAACGGTTCACTGGGCGAAAGATTATGACGTGCTCATGATAATTGATTTAATGAATCTATAATGAATTCATTTACAGGTCAGTTGTTAAGACCATGTGTTGGCTGACATTTAAATCTTATTTTAAGGGCGTCCATTTCATCTTGAGAAACATGACAGGAAATGTTGCCTATGAAGCCAGATTTAACAGGAACATTTGTCGTTTCTTTATAAATCTCATCCCTCGAGAAATTATCAGCGCAAAAATAATTCTGATGTTTTTTGTGTGAGCCTGAGATATTTTAATTGACTAGTTGGGTAAATGTTTTTGAAATATTCATGAAGTTGTTCTGTGCTCTTTAGAAAAGGTGAAAAGGGTCAGTTGTTCCAACCTCTTGACATTGTTGATTTTATACTCATGGCATAGCAGCGTCTCTCCGTCTGTGTATGTCACCAATTCAAGACTGACCACGTAAATAGTTATGTGTCTAAAGGTTAGATATCCTCTGAAGGGGAACAACTCATCCACAATAGGGAGACTTCCCATCTCACCGCCGTTGTCAGGACAACCCGAGCGGTATCCGTGCCCATAATAAGTTTCAGTTCAAAGCCGGTGACTTACCTCTTTACAACACTCTCATGTCCCTTCCTTCCTTCTCTTTGACTGCTCATTCTGAGACCTAAGGCTTGAGCCCTTGTCCAAATAGGCTAGAGACAAAAGTGTTGGTTTTCGGAGACGCTGGAGAGAAGGAGACTGTGTTTTCCTATTAACTTTGATTCTGTCAGAGATGATAGGCTACAACACAGCGAGGCCGAATAGCTAGGCTACTTCTTAAAATATGTTAACCTACAATCATTTGTAATAAATGTTAGGCTACTCTCGTAAAAGTAATCCATAAATATCTATTTTACACAGCTCAAAACGTGACTTTACAAAACAGAAAAATATTTCGGGCACATCTTGACTCTGGAGACCAAAATGGTTAAAACATTTTCGTTAAAGATTTGATTTATAAAGACTAATAAAAGCAATCGTTTTATGCAGTGGTGCGTTTTGGTGACGAACAAAATATAGCCTACACAAAAACGAGGACGAAGCAAACACTGGCATGGTGCAGGTCACCATATAACGCAATCGCGCGCACTGCACAAATCTGCACCCAAACCCATGACATAAACATTAAAACCTCATTCACTGATGCTGTAAAAGGATACGTTGGTGTATAGTAAAAGCTTCAAAATAGAATGAGCTCACAAATAAAATTTCCACTTAGGAGAATATCAAATGTGAGCGAGCGATTTATCGAATCTGTTCAGTCAGGAAAGATGTTTTAAAGAAGTAAAAAAGAGAAACGACCTATACAAATTTATCTTATAACTCACTAAACAGATGTGTTTAATACAGTTACTGAATTCAAACCAAGTAATGACCTAATAATAAATAATACTGTAATGCAGTGTTTTGTATCCTATTTCATTCATTTTTTCCCCCTCACTTCCAGCACAGATTAATCTCTCGTAAACGCATAAAACTGGGCGGAGCCACAAGAACCGTCAGCCCTGATTACTCACGGTGAGTAAACGTTTGATTGGACGAGTGAACGGGATTTGGGAGTTACACAGACCAATCAGGTTCTTAGATTTTGGAAACGGGGTTACTGTCGTGAGGGGGCGTGGGGTGCCCTGGAGAGACCCCAGAGATAAGCACAGTCAGGAGCGCAAAAACACTCAGTTGGATACACGACGCACAGAGAACCCGCGCAACCGCTACTAGTTTTAATTTGGCGCACAAATTGTACCGATGTACAAATTTTGTAGATTTCTGCAGCTCATGTCAAAAGGATTTATTTGTTCTGACTCTAACTTCATCACTTGGTATGAGTTTTAATTAGCTGTATCACGGGCAATTAACAGCCACTGGTTTTGTTTATATCCTAGTTTTGTTTTCTTTTAAAACGCGGGTGTAGTCGCATCTTGTAATTAAAAACCGTGGTGATGTTACTAGATGCCGGCCACCAAATCTCTGGTTTAGGGGTTGGCACGTTCACAAGGCATCACTCGGCTGTGAGCGAGACGCAGGACAGAGATATGAGTTTCATGGAATCGGCACACATGGGCGCGTTCAAACTGAACCACCCCGATTTGTCCCCGGGCCAGAGCGCGGCTTTTGCGCCCCAAACAAGCAGCTATTCGGCGGCCGCTCTGGGAGCGCATGCGGCGGCGCACGCTGCCTCGTACGCCAGTTCCACGTTTAACTCCACCAGGGAGTTTCTCTTGCGCAGCCGAGGCTTTGGGGATTCGACTCCGGGCAGCGGACAACACCCCATCTTCAGCTCCACAGCAGGGCCTCTCCATCACTCTCACCCAGAAGGTCAGGGTCACCTACTTTTCCCTGGAATCCACGAGCAGCACGGGTCCCATCACGGCTCTCCAAACATCCTGAACGGACGCCTTGGATTACCCGGTGAGGTTTTCGGGCGAACGGAGCAGCATCACCAAGTGCCCAATGCGCGGGCCGATCCCTACGGTCAATATGGGCTAAATATGGGTATGAACATGACGCACCATTCCGGCGCATTCTTCCGCTACATGCGACAACAGTGCATCAAACAAGAGCTCATTTGTAAATGGATTGACCCGGAGCTTGGTGACCCAAAAAAATGCTGCAGCAAAACTTTCAGCACCATGCACGAGCTGGTCACGCATGTGTCCACGGAGCACATCGGCGGGCCAGAACAGTGTAACCACGTCTGCTTTTGGGAGGACTGTCCACGGGAGAGCAAGCCATTCAAGGCAAAATACAAACTGGTGAATCATATCCGAGTGCACACGGGAGAGAAACCCTTCGCGTGCCCCTTCCCGGGTTGTGGCAAGGTGTTCGCGCGTTCAGAGAATCTGAAAATACACAAACGGACACATACAGGTGATTATTTTTTGAAGTTCTTTTAAACACGGCTTTTTATTGAATCGTGCGTTAGCTACTTGAGTTTAAATTGTCATTTCAGTTTCAAAGCTAAAACTTTGACCTTGCTCTTCAGTAATAGGCTACCAAACAATACTTTTGCATGCGTTTGTTACGAATTGGTGTCTCAGCAACCTCTAGACAAGTTAGTTTAATATTAGAAATCCTATAGTGATGTTTTATAATTAAAAGCCGATGCTTTTGTAAGTGTGAATTGCTCTTAAATTTGAATGCGTAAATTGGTAGGGATTGCGCCATCATCTCTTTTGCAGCATCAAAGTCAGACCACTTTTCCGAGAGAGTTGTAGTAGTAGAATTCATTGATTCTGTGTGCAACCAGTGTGGGAAAACATACATCTAAATAGAAAATATTTTTTGTCTTTCAGGAGAAAAACCGTTCCTGTGTGAATTCGACGGCTGTGACAGACGTTTCGCCAACAGCAGTGACCGGAAGAAGCACATGCACGTTCACACGTCTGACAAGCCATATCTGTGCAAACTGTGCGACAAATCTTACACTCATCCCAGCTCCTTAAGGAAACACATGAAGGTGAGAATTCAATCCATCTGACATCTAGGCCTATTCCTTGTTCGCCAATCCATTGCCTTGCATAGACTATCATAATTTAGTAAGAATGAACTGATTCTAACTGTCTGATGCCTTTTGGAGGTTCACGAGGATCAAGTTCCGGTGGTCGACTCCTCTCCTGCTGGAAGCTCCGGGTACGAGTCCTCCACTCCCTCCAGTTTGATCTCTCCGTGTTCGGAAACGCACAGCACCATGTCGCCGGACTCTGCCGCGCTCAACAGCAGCGGGCACAGCAACTTAACGTCCAATTTTAGCGAGTGGTACGTTTAAGGACTCCGCCAAGAACTGCATAAAAGAAAATATTATTTGTAAATAGTAAATGAGGGTTTATGTTCTCAGCATGTCTAAGATTAAGTGTTGCACTGTGACTCAAGTATAAGCCGGAAAGTATTATGCGACTAAAATGAAGGCTGTTTTCTTATATGAAGAATAAAATGTCCTTTGGTAATTTGCCAAAGACGAAGGATGGACGTATTTTTCTGACTGTATAAATGTTTTACAGTAAGGTCGTGTCAAGTTACGATGTCTGAATAGCCTACAACATTATTCCTGTCATTAGAATAGGCCATAGAACTATTTTGACGTTACATGATAGCCTAAGTATTAACGGGGACCCTAAGTGCCGAAGTCAAAATGTTGTGCGTTAAAATGGACACAATTCTGTGAATGTATTTTATTGAAAAAATTATTTCCATGTATGTTACAGTTGTCTGGAAATCATCCACTTTGAGTAATTTTGAGAAAAGCCTCTTATTCTTAAATTATGGTAGCCTATATCTTATACTTGATTAAAAATACAAAATATTTATGAAAAACTCCTCGACTAAAATGTGTACAGAATTGTTACCTTTGTGTTTGTACATTGTTATTCCGTTTTAAGATGTACATTCTTGCGATAAACCGTAAAATGAAGGAAAATATATAAAGACAATAAAATGAAACAAAAAATAGAACCAAATGTCTCATTCGTTAATTTACAATTTATGTATTAAGAACGGCTGTAACTCATAATGACAAAATGGCCTATTATTCTTTGTGTTAGTTTTTTTAATTTAATTTTTCACATCATGTTAGACTGAAAGTCCTCATACAAAAGTACAAAAGTAGCTGATTGTATGATTTCCTTTACATTTTAAATAAAATAGAAATTACATCCTTTGCAGCAGTGGTTTTCTGGATATTTAGCTAATTTCAGGGAAATGTGTCAATACAAAATAAAGAAATGAAAATAATAATGTGATGAATCATAGAACCTACTTGATAATTTAATCTGTTCCAAATTGAAATCATTTCAAAACAATAGGCTACATGCCAAATAAATCAAAGTAAATAAATAAATCTTTAATAACTGCCACTCATTTTCAAATATTTAAAATAATCTTTAATGCAGTCATAATTTAGGGATTCGTGTAGATGCCGTAGAATAGCCTTCAAGGTCACGGTTTTTATCAGCAACCTGTCGTCCAACTTTCAGATGTTGTCTCCCCCCGCTTCGGGCATATTTCGGTCTCGGACACATCTGAACACATCTGATTGGTCGAGAGGGAAAACACCCCTAAATTATGCTTATTACGTCATAAGAGCGCGCCGCCCTGCTCTCGGCAACTCCGGCTATCATGGCGGCTTACAGAAGTTCTGCAGGTTTTCAAAGAGTTTTGCATGCTGTTAAGGTGAGCGTTTGATATTTCAGGTCGCTGCATGAAGGAAAACAATTCATATCACGAATCTGATGATTTGTCAGAATTGTGTACATAGCATTGTCGTATTATGACTAAGCGCTCTGACTTGTCCGCAAGAAGGTTCACTTGAATTGTCACGGTACACAGACAGTTTCATTGATTCGTAACTGTCAGGTATTATTTATGAAACATCACTTGCTACTTATACATATATGGTGTGTCCATTATTGTTATTGTTGCGGAAATAACGACCAGGTGTCTTTATCTCTGGTGACTGTGAACTCATGTCAATGTCAAAATGATTTCATGAAGTGTTTAGCTGATGCAGCTGTGTTGAACGTGTTTAAAGAAGTTTTGTCTGTTCAACGAATGTTTATTGAATATTTGATATTAAGATGATAACTTTTATATATAATAAAAACTATTAATATAGATAATAATACTTTTGAAATCAATTTATATCTTTGATTACATCTAGTTAACACTTTTGTCAATGACAGTCGGTCAGAATCTGAATCTTTTTGCTGATTCAAACTGTAAATCCCAAAATGTGTTTCTCTCCAAACATTTGTCAGTAAGTTTCATTCAAACATATGAATTAAACACAAATACCACTGTTGTTCAGAGAAATATTTAGACAATTGTATTAATGATTGTGATGTCCTTTTCATGTTTCATTGTTGTAACTCAACACAGTGCTAGCAGTCATAAAATATTTGTGACTTGTCATTAAGTTTTATAAACCAGAGGTGCCCAAACTTTTTTCCTTTGAAACTGATTGAGGGCTGTGGGTCAAAAGAAAATGCTACATTATATCCAACTATGTCATAATAAAATATATACATTTATTATTACTTTTTGAAATTAAGTTAACTTATTTTCTCTACATTTCAATGAAAAAATAAAACAAAAAATGTGAAAAGAAAATGCTAAATTACAAATAAAGAAAAGCTTCAGTGGCATGTTTTTTTTTTTCTCTGGCGGGCCACTGATTTGGGGCCACTGGTCCTGGTTTGAGCATCTCTGGTATAAACAGGTTTCATTCAGTCAATGGTGACAGCATCGCCTCTCTGTCCTTTAGCATGTCTGTCTTAAGCAGAGGTGTGGTGTTATAATCTGCCGGTACTCTACAGTGTTTGACCCAAATGAGAAGGTAAGTCTGATAATAAGAGTGTTTGATATTCTTAGATGCTTCATTTTTCTTTACTTTTGCATCCTTGTTTTCTTTTCTACATCTTAGTGCATGAACACTGAGCTATGGTTCTATACAATTGTTGTCTGTCAGTCCGTATGATAGGATCTGAGTGAGATCTTGGGTAAAAAAACAAAACAAAAAAACATGGGACTTTGTGCAGAATCACACAAAGTTCAAAAAACACATTATTTTCCACATAATGTACATTATTGTTGCTCCTCTAAGCCATGCCTTTCTGAAACGCGTCGATTTTTACAAAGCTCATCGTTCTGAGAAGCGAGGCGTGCTCTGATTGGCCAGCTATCCGGTGCATTGTGATTGGCCGAATACCTCAAGCGTGAGACGGAAATGTTACGCCCCTCACCGTATTGTGATGGCGTTTCATGGCGCGACCACACAAAAACAATAAAACCCATTACAAATGAGGCATTTGTTGCATCCAGTGGGGACATAATTACTGATTATAATGACTTATACTGTCTTTTTAGCGTCGCGTTGCATCGCGCCGCGTAAACATTACCTTGTCTGCATTTGTGATCGGAGAAACGACAAACAACAAGCACTACTCTACACTGCTCAAAACTTGCGTTTGAATCGTCAGAAGCAGAAATGTACTTACAGGCTGTGAGTCAGAAGTGTCAGACTGTCCTTGCAAAGTTGGAATTGCCCCTCTTTATAGAAACATTGCTGCACGCACTCGAATATTTGCATTGTACTGGTCTGGAACAGTGTTGTAAATACAACTTAACCACTGATTTGGAAGCCCAACAAAGTAGTTTCGCTTTCACAATGAAACCACGTCTCCAGGACATGGCGCCGGCGGCAGCAACAACACTACAGCGAGAATAAAAGTTCCGCCTTCTTTCATTGCGTATACGTTTGGGCGGTGTTATGAAAATCTCCCCACATCGTGACGTAGAGATGTGGGGGCGTGTTTGAACGAGCCGTTTTAGGGGGCGTGGCAGAGGCTTAACTTTTATAAAGAATATCTCTTTGGTTTTGAGACTTTAGTCTTTGCAACTTCAGGGATCTTATCTATGCACAAACAGCTTGTAACACTCCAAAGAGAAAGGAAAATTTGAAATCGCATAATATGACCCCTTTAAATAAAATCTCTTTTGCTCACCATAGCTGCATTCATTGATCAAAATCAAAACAGTAATATTGTGAAATATTATGTCAATTTAAAATAACTGTTTTCTGCAATCATTACTTCAGTCTTGTCTTCTAATACACTGATTTGCTATTTAAGAAACATTTCTTTTTATTACAAATGTTGAAAAAGTTTGGCGTCAGTATCAAAATGTATCAAAAATTTGGCGTCAGTAAGATTTTTTTAGAGAAAAGAATACCTTTTAAATAAAATGTGTAATTTTTTTAGAAATAAAATAAATTTCCTGCAAGCATGCATTAAATTATAATTTATAATTTTACAAATCATTTGTATTTTAAATAAATGCTGTTCTTCCTGTTTATTAAAGAATCAGGAAAAAATATCAGTTTCCACAAAAATATTGATCAATAAAAACTGTTTTCAACACTGATGATAATAATAAGAACCATTATTAATAATTGAGCACTGACACCAATGTTTTCTGAAGGATCACATGACACTAAAGACTGGAGTAATGACTGTGAAAAATTCAGGAACGCAGGAAAAATGTCATCTTAACATATTCACGCAGAAAACAATAATATTTGTAGTAATATTTCACAATATTACTGTTTTTACTGTATTTTTAATCAAATAAATACAGCCTTGGTCAGCAGAAAAAACTTCTTTCAAAAACTGTCAAATTATTTCAAAATTTTGACTGGTAGTGTATAAATATGTACGTCTACAATAATCTTTACAAGCTGATTTTCAGAGGATTTAGTATATCATTAGTGATAGATATTTCTGCATAATCGTTGACCATTAGAAAACCCGACCATGGTTCCTGCAACCATAGGCTGCAAACTGTTGCAGAATTATTGATAATAATTAATGGTTTGGTTAGTGAGAGTGATAAGTAGCATCTTAAGTTTCCACTTTTCAAAGATGACGGACATGTTGACCTGTCTGGAGCAGTAGAATGTGGTATACTATCTACATATAGATATCCGTAGAGGAAACAAGGAAACCTCAATTATTTTGACAAACACCCCATATATCAAGGTCAAGATTCTCTTCGCATACTCTCTCAGGCTCTACACTCCCAAAAGCCTGTTGCATCCATGTAGCTTTGATGTTTCATTCTCCCACAATCAGCCTTTGCCTGGAGGTGTGTGTGTGTTTGTGTTTTTGTGTTGTGGGATTGGGGGTGTAGCAATATGAGCAAATGGGAAAATATGCTTTGAGTTTAGGAATGTGTTCTTGAATACACATGGCCCTAGGCTCATCTTGACACATGGTTTATAGACAGACACTTCCTTCAGTTTTTCCATAAATTGTTTACACGTGGCAGACAACATTAGCAAAGCCTCATGCTTTGATCTTTAAGGCACACTAACATCCACCTTAACAGTCAGAATCATCTAGATCTCCCTCGTTGTAAACTTGTGTATGTTTATTGCACTTCACAGAATAGATAACAGAAGTTTAGTTTATAAGTAGTTTTTGTACCTGATATGGTTTAATTATGATCCTCCAGTTTTATATTCATGTTCTGCACTTAGAACTTGATTTCAAAGATCTTTATCTGTTCTCTCTTCTTGTCATCTAAAAAGCAGTGTGTGTTGAACAGCTTTCACTTAGAGCTAAATGAGTTGAGGTTTAGTCAGCGTTAGAGACACATGCTGTGGACAAATCAAGTGTTGACAAAACAAATGTCTTAATCGCCCTGTTCCCTTTTCCTTTCCACAGACCTTTGATAAAATCCTCATTGCAAACAGAGGCGAGATTGCCTGCAGGGTGAGTGAGTGTGTGTGTTCTTCACCAGGAAGGTTCCTTTCGGTGTGTTTAAGGCAAAACATTAGATTTGTCTTAAGGCCATTTTCATTTTAAATCAGGGTGAAGTCCTGCATGTATGATCTTTACATGAATTTCCATAATGTCTTTTACCTTTGGTACATTTTTACTACTATGAAATGGAAAAACATTCATATTCATGTGCAGTTAAATATTCTCTTTGTTTCCATTCATAGGTGATTAAAACATGTAAGAAGATGGGCATCAAGACAGTCGCAGTTCACAGCGATGTGGACTCCAGTGCGGTGAGAAAAATGAATATTCAAATGTACCCTAAATAAAGACAAAAACATTGAGGTTCAAATGTTGTTTCAAAAACAAATTTAAACCTGAAAATCATTCTCTTGTTAATTCTCACTAATTAAGACTCGCTTGTTTTTTGCTGAAAGGTGAAGAACCGCCATCATGTGATTTCAGTGACAATCAGCTGTCTATTCAGCATATTTTACTGGACAGCCTTGCTTTTGATATGACTAAGCATTACATTCTTTGATCCTTTCTCACCAGGAAGCATTTTAGAATTTCTGCCATAAGAGTTTATTTATTGGTCGTCATGATGTTTTAAACTATTCTGTTCTTTTCATGAAATTGGCCTTTGGTGCTGGAATGGCATAAAAAATAAGAAAGCAAACGTTTTAGGATTTTGACATATTTAAAGCAAATAAATAGAATGAGATATATATATATATATATATATATACACTACCAGTTAAAAGATTTTGAACTGTAAGATTTTTAATGCTTTTAAAGAAGTCTCTTCTACTCACCAAGCCTGCATTTATTTGATCCAGAGTACAGCAAAAACAGTACAATTTTGAAAGATTTTTACTATTTAAAATAGCTGTTTTCTTTTTGAATATATTTTGAAAAGTAATTTGTTCCTTTTCTTTTAAACCTGAATTTTTAGCGTCATTACTCCCGTCACATGATCCTTTAGAAATCATTCTAATATTCTGATTTGCTGCTCAAAAAACATTTATTATTATTATGTTTAAAACAGCTGAGTAATTTTTTTTCAGGTTTATCTATCTATCTATCTATATACATATAAAAGTTTTAAATTATTATAAAAACCAATGCAATTGCAATTTCAAGCAGTTTCAAGCACTTTATCCAAAATTCAAGCATTTTTCAAACCTTGAAAACACTATCCACATACATACATACATAAACCTTGAAGACACTATACACATACATACATACACAGTGCCTTACAGAAGTATTCAAACCCTTTCATTTTTTTTCACGTTTTATGTTGCAACTTTGTTAAACTGCATTAAATTACTTTTATTTTCCCCACATCAATCTACACTTCATACACCATAATGGCAAAGCAAAAACAGAACTGCCACAACTTTGTAAATTTATAAAAAAAAAATTAAAAAAAATCTGAAATAAGTATCAGGGTTCGTACGGGTGCTTTAAATCCTTGAAAATGCTTGAATTTTAACAGTGTTTTCAAGGTTTGAATAGTGCTTGAATTTTGTATAAAGTGCTTGAAATTGCAATTGCATTGGTTTTTATAATAATTTGCTTTATTACTGAATAACGTAAGTTCACTTTCTAGACAAAATGCTTTTTGCATAAAATGAAAACAGCTCAGCTCGACTCGCGCGTGTAGCTATTGACTTTATTTTCCATGACAACAAATTTATTGACGCGCGCCCTCTGATGGAGCAGACCAGGAGATAAAAACATGTCAGGAGGTTGCTGCTTCAGTCAGCGTTGGCTTGAAAAACGACAAATACAAATTATGGTTAAAATAATGTAAAGTCTCCTGTATGGAAGCAGAATAATGACAGTAGTTTTTGAAACATAAAGCATGCTGAGTTCCACAAATCGAAAAAAGATGCATTGCAATTAACAGTGCTTGCATTTTAATGCCTTGTATTTCCAGGGCTTGCATTTTTAGGTCCTGAAATTTAACATAGTTGTTTATAATATATATATATATATATATTAGTCGTTAGGAAATCCTGGAGTGTTACGTATGAGGGGAACCCCAGTATTACAGCACAGCGTCACACAAGCCATGATACAAAGTTACAGAAACTAAGCAACCGAAAGCAATATATGTCTTCCTCAGATGTAATGTTAGTTCTGTACTTCAGCGTTGGGTAAAAGAGCATTATAATCTCCTTTGTGGTAGAGAAAGCTGCTTACATGTAGGCTACGGGAAACAGCGAAGATGTTGAATTAAACATACACACAATCAGCGTTTCCACATGTTTATACTGGCCCCGATAATCAAAACTTCTACTTAGCGCTTGCTCCATTTCTGCAAATCAGTTTTTGTGAATGAATGACTTGATCCACATATGGCCTTCATCAACAGCCGCTTGCGCCACCTGCTGGTGAGCGGCTGACATCAGCTGGAGATCATGCATCGGTGCTCTACTGCTATTCCTGCGGTTCCCGGATGTGCACCGCTGAATTTTCTGCCGAATTTTAACCACTGAATTTGTGGCAGCGAATTTGGAAAGTGAAATAAAATGACCGAAATTTGCCTGTCGAATATTATACATCGTATTTTTAAACAGATTGAATATTTTGGAAGTGAATTCTGGAAGGTGAATATGAATTATTGAATTTTTAATTATGAAAATGTGTGTGAAATATTGAGTTGAATTATTCACAGCTTAAATAATCAACTATGTTAAATTTCAGGACCTAAAAATGCAAGCCCTGGAAATACAAAGCATTAAAATGCAAGCACTGTTAATTGCAATGCATCTTTTTTCGATTTGTGGAATTCAGCATGCTTTGTTTCAAAAACTTGTCATTATTCTTCGTCCATACTCCTGTAAAGTCTGCTTTTTTATGGGAGGGTCTGCGCTTTCAAGTCATGTAAAAGGTAAGCAAAAATGCCATGGTCAGTTAAACTGTCGCAATTAAAGTGAAATAATAAAATAAACATTTCAAAGTCAAAACGCAGTGCGGGTGTTTTTATAATAATGCATCTCTGAAGTGAACCGACTGCCTTGAGAGAAGTTTCAATGGTGTTATCATTTCATCTCACCAATGTACAGTATAATGTCTGATACAGTAGCATTTGTGAGCCAGCTTTGTGTACAGCCGTTACCGGGGAAACCGCTGTATCTGCAGTTCCAAAAGCGCCACCCAGTGGCAGACAGAGCCTTTAGCCTTTAAGCTATTTTTTCAGAAAAAAAGAAAAGGGATGTCAAATGTGTAAAGAATATTTTTAGTTTAAAGCACACACATCTTACTGTCTAAATTTTTTTTAGATTTTTGAAGGCACATTAGCTTTTTGTTCTGAACAAAAACAGCAGACAGGCTTATTGAAAATGCAAATTCATCCTCTGAAAATGATTCTTTATACTTTTGACTCGTTCCTTCTTTGTTTTAAAAAAAAAAAATATTTTAAAGGCTGAGGTTTGTCAATTTGAGGTTTGTCACTTTATTCAACTCTTTCTATTTGTGAAAATCTGTATTTGAACTGCAAATCGTGTTTTTTGAAGTCATTTTATGGTTTAATATACAATAGACATTGTCCTACCCCACTCATACAGTATTTATCTTATTTTTGCAGGGTAAAAAGCCTTAAATATTATTTTAAAAATCCTGCAGATACCCTGTAAATTATTTATTTATTTTTTTATTTTATAATTTATATAGGCCTACTGTATGTTTGCTATTTATATTATGCAGTGCTATATGCTATCCAGACTGGTGATTTTTGATAGCACAATAACATCTGATTTAAAGTGAAAAACTCAATTGTGTGTGTGTGTGTAAACATGTAATTTACCACAGTTTAAAGTGCTGGAAAAGCTTGAAAATACACCTTGAAAGTGCTTGAAAAGCGCTTGAATTTGAATTTGGAAAAGGTGTAAGGACCCTGAAGTATGTTGCATAAGTATTCATACCCTTAACTCAGTACTTAGCTGAAGCACCTTTATAGCCTCAAGTCTTTTTTGTTTGATGCGACAAGCTTTGCTCATCAGCATTTGGCAATTATCTGCCATTCTTCACCTCACCTGTTCACCTCTCAAGCTCTGTCGGGTTGGATGGGGGCATATGCACATTTTCAGGTTTCTCCAGAAATATTTGATTGGGTTCAAGGCCAGGCTGTAGCTGGGCCACTCAAGGACATTCACAGAGCTGTCTATAAGCCACTCTTACTGTGTGTTTAGGGTGATTGTCCTGTTGGAAGGTGAGCCTTCTGCCCAGTCTGAGGTTCTGAATGCTCTGGACTGGGTTTTCATTAAGGCTATCTCTATATTTTGGTGCAT
>JAFVLL020001229.1:0-10022 GCA_021397915.2 Tor tambroides | reverse complement strand
GTATGACCCTGGCCACTGTACTGTAACTCAGTTTCAGGGTGTTACTGAACTTCTTATAGCCTAGGCCATCTTTGTGGAGAGCAACAATTCTAATTCTCAAATCCTCAGAGAGTTCTGTGCCATGAGGTGCCATGTTGAACATCCAGTGGTCAGTATGTGAGAATTGTACTCAAAGCACCAAATTTTATCTGCTCTAATATAAGATACACAAATTTGTGTGGTCCTGTCAAGCAGACAAAAACATGAACATGATGAATAGGACATGTGGCTTTGCATGGTTAAACGACGTATAGCTGTTATCACTTAGGGTGTACTCACTTTTGTTGCCAGCTTTTTTGACAATAATGGCCGTATGTTGAGTTATTTTCAGAGGACATTAAATCTTTACTGCTATACAAGTTGCACATTGACTACTCTAAAATATATCCAAGTTTCATTTCTATAGTATTGTCCCTTGAGAAGATATACTAAAATAGTTGCCGAAATGTGAGGGGTGTACTCATTTTTGTGAGATACTGTAAGTGATAGAAATCAATAGGTTTCATCATTTTGAATTCAGTTGTAGTAATTTGGGATTCGGGTTCAAAATATATTTCTCCATAATAAATATATAACTCATTAGTCTTCTGGGTTTTTATGTCACAGCTGTTCTTTATCAATACATCAAAATGACACAGGCAGCACATATACGCACTGACACAAGATGATACCTTTTATTTGAGAGGTAATCACCCGGCTGCAAAGCATACAACTGAAGAGTGCACATATGCACGTATCTACAGAAGGTATGGTTAGGCAGCCCACCAAAGGCCATGAAACACAAAAATACAAAACTGTGGCAAACATACATACACACAACACTAATAAAATAACTCATATGCTAAACTAACACACACGACTTCTTTTACATGGTTTGATCTAAAGCATGTCAGTGTGAACAAATTTGTACATAAAAGACTTCAGCAGAAACCTAATATGTCATAAGCATGATGCATGTATCATGGAAATGGAAACACTAGCTCTTCAGTCTTTAACTATGAAGAGATCTGACACAATAATTCATTTAAATAAAATGACTAGATTTAGAATTAATAGAAGGATGTGATATTTGGTTTTGGATGAAATATACAATATCACATTCTGCAACAGCACTGATTTAAGTGATAAAATCTCTTCCAAAAACCTCAAGGCAAATGCCTGAGAAAACATGACAAGCAAAGCAAGAAAAACCAGTAAAGTGCAAAACACCAGTAGACTCACTGTGACATCACTTATCCCGGTTTTTTTTTTTTTTTTTACAACAGTCGGCTCTGCACTAGTCACAGGAAAACCTCACGGTCTGACGTCCATCTCTCTCTTTCTCGCTCCTTCCCTGGTTAAACTGCTAGACGGGTGGTTTACAGTCTGGGGGCTAAATGGTCTAAAAGCTGCTCAATCAAACAAGCTTCTCTTGTTCTCTCCTCTCCTTTACTTTTACTTTGAGTGAGTACTTCAACAAAATGAGTGAAAGTTTCCAGGAAATTCTTTTTAAAGGAAGAGGAAATGACATTGGCCAGGTATTCTCCAATAGAGATTTATTTCCTGTTTGACACTAGTCCACAATAAGATTTGGCTTTGCGCCATAAAGAGGGAGAACGGGAATAGAGTATGACCTTTCTCTCAGCTTTTCACACTTTAATCATCTAGTGTCATTTTAATTCTGGTATAAAATAACCCTTGCCTATCTTGTTCTGTGATTCACAATATTCTTACTTGGGGGTGTAATTAATCCTGGATAGTCAAGTTTTGTCATTTCACACTGTACACCATAAACCAGGGTTAACATACTCATATATACATTTACAAAATTAATAACCAGGCATGTGATCAGCTAAGATCAGAGAAATCAGCTTTTTTTTAGTATTATTATTATTATTAGGGGCCAAGCACCAAATGTGCATAAGCACCTAATGTATCTCTTCTTTGTCATTTTCTTTTCTTTTTTTTCTTCTATTAAGTCTATGGCAGCCCATAGAACCGCTTGCAGGAAAGTTATGAAGTTTAACACAGAGATAGAGGGCAGTCTCAACATTAAACATAGCAAATTTAACTCTAACTCAGACACTCTAGC
This sequence comes from Tor tambroides, assembly GCA_021397915.2. Lineage (NCBI taxonomy): Eukaryota > Metazoa > Chordata > Actinopteri > Cypriniformes > Cyprinidae > Tor > Tor tambroides. The sequence goes on along the minus strand of JAFVLL020001229.1, from coordinate 7,912 downwards.
ATTACAATCAGGCCAAATTTGCATTTATGTATGCCAAACCGAAAAAAAAAGAGTGCTGTTGTGTTTTGCTACGCACCCACAGGGAAAAGTAATTCATATCTTAAAGAGCTGATAAAAACATCACAATAATCCACAAATAATAATAATAATAGTAATAATAATAATAAAAAGAAAAAGCTCTTTGTTTGCAATAAGTATATCTTCAAGATATTTTAACTTTAAACTGTTGCTTCTGGCCAAAAAAAAAAAATTAAAAAAAAATCCAATAATCCATAATAATGCTTCCTCCAGTGAAAAAGTCCCCTGTTGTCCTCTCACATCGAAATCTACAGACATATTTGTTTAGAATGGTTTTGGACTGTTTTCACTTGTAAAGGTTGCTGAATATGTGCATATTTCTCTCCTCTTTCAGACAAGACAAAATTTTCACTGGAGAAAGCATTACTATGGGCTTGTATTTTAGCCAGAATCAATTCTAGTTCATCTTAATGATGAATTTGTTTATTACAGAAACCCAGCTTTTTGATTCAAAAGACATTAATTTATCAGCTGGAGTCATGTGGGTTACTTGTGTGTATATATATATATATATATTTTTTTTTTTAAATCGGCTGTTTCGACTCATTCTGATGGCACCCATTCACTGCAGAGGATCTATTGGTGAGCAAGTGATGTAAAGCTACATTTCACTAAATCTGTTCAGAAAGAACAAACTCAGTTTCACTTTATTTTGATGGTCCCTTTAACACATTCTGTTGACTATAAGTAACACTGCACCTACATATCTACTAACTCTCACTAGAGTGTTAGTAGAGTATTAATAGACTGGTAGGGTTAGGGTTGGATTAAGTTGACATGTACTTGCAAAGTTACTTACAGTGAGCAGATATTAAGCAGACAGTCTACTAATACTCTAATGAGAGTTAGTTGACATGTAGGTGCAACATTACTTATTGTAAACAGAATGTTCAAAAGGGACCATCAAAATAAAGTGTTACCACAAACTCATCTACATCTCAGATAGCCTGATGGTGAGTAAATTGTCAGCAAATTTTCATCTATGGTAAATGATTTCTTTAAAGTCAAGTTCATTTTGTGTGGACTCAGAGATGAATTTTTTTCTAAAAATTTCTGTTCACGTTCCACAGAAGAAATAAAGTTATATACACCTGGAATGACATGGGGGTGAGAATCCCTTTAAGGCCATTTTGTGATTCATGTGGCTCATACTTCTCAGGTCTGAAAAATACAGAAAACTGTACAAATATGGAAAAATCACATCCCTGAATAACCCTACCCTATAGCACCCAACATCTTGAAGTAAATGTTTTTCAATCTAGAAGAAATTTCAGCACTTTACAATAGTTACAAAAATTTAAATTCCCTCATGATTTACTCATCAATTATCATTCCAAACCCTTTATGACTTTCTTGCTTCTTTGAAACAGTTCTGGTTACCACTGACTTCAATTGTGCGGAAAAAAAAAAAAAAAAAAAAAAAAAAGGAAAAAAAGATCAAATAAAAATCACTACATAACAATATAGAAACAAAATGTGTGTGAGGTAGGTTCTTACCTGTTCTTTGACAGAAGCCAGGATATTGGTTGCAGTGCTGTCCGACTCCATGCTGTGAAGCGAAGGCAGGGCACCTTCCTGTGTGCCTGGGCTTGGCTTTGGAGCTGGCATTCCTCCTGTCAACACACAGCACATGCCTGTGATTTGAACATTCAACAAGAGCTTATGGAAGTGGCTCATTGAACTGGTATATACCATTAAAAAAAAATTACACAAACACAAATATTTGGTGTAAATATGAATGTAAATAGAAACAATGGATGCCTATTGAGATGCTACTGTTATCACTCCATCACAATGCAAAAAAACAAAAACAAAAAAACCCTGGCATTAAAAATGAACTGTAGCTATGGCTTTTGCACTCTACAGATTAGAGCAGAAGATCAAAAATGACTAATAAAATGTCTGCGATTCATAAACTGGAAAGTAACGATACAGTCATGTCACGATTCAGTTTGGTACACAATATGATACTTTAAACAACACCCCAAAATGAACGAACGAACGAACGAATGAATGAATGAATAGTAGTTAGAAATAGAATAAATAGAAAAGTAGTTAATAGGAAGTATTGATTTCTAAGACATACGTTCAAGGCATAAGTTAAAGGAGACCTATTATACCCCTTTTTACAATATGTAATATAAGTCTCAGGTGTCCCCAGAATGTGTCTGTGAAGGTTCAGCTCAAAATACTATTGGCTATTTTGAGTGGAAGCAGAAACAGTGTTTTCGTGCATGTCTCTTTAAATGCAAATGAGCTGCTGCTCCCCGCCCCCTTTTCCAGAATATGGCTGTGCCTGTACAGCTTGTACTTCAGATACTCTGCCAAAAAACATGTTTGGTTTTGATTATCATGTCTATCATGCTGAAATCATGCATTTTAAACCATATTAGTTTAAACATCTGATATAAGGTTTTCTGAGCGCACACATCTGAAGCACGTGCACAGAAAGCAGCTGTCACATGGCATGTGAGTACTAAACTAAGTTCTCTCTCATGTCTTACTGCGCTTAAACTGTCAAATATATAAGTTAATGTAAAAACACGCTTGTGTTACAAAAAGTTGGTTATGTCTGTGAAAGTAAACAGCTGGGAAAGAAATAGCATGTTTATATTAGATCTGTGTGGCAGATGCGTAATATAAAGTAAATAAATCAATAAATATACTGCTCTCTTGTCTCCTCTGAGGCTGGGACTCTAAATAGTGTTCTGTGCTCGTCAGTGCAGCCAAAGACAAACCAGTTAGCATGTTTTGCTCAAACTTTTGCCATGGCGTTATATCTGGCACTAGGGGTGGGAATCTTTCAGTACCTCACGATTTGATTCATATCGATTCTTGGGGTCACGATTTGATAAAAAAAAAACGATTCACAATTTTCTCATTTTTAAATAAAATTCATGGTTTTTCATCATTTTTTTTGTGCACACTTGACGTCAAACGCACCAGCATTTTGATAAACACACCAGTCTATAGTATGGGTAGTCCTGACTCAAGAAATCAGTGTTTTCTATTAACTATTAACTTCCTAATAAATCAAAAATATTTTATACTTCCCATTAGGAATCTTCCCGCCATTACAAAAAATAACTATGGTTTTACTATGAAAAAAACACACAAAAAAACATGGTTACTGTAGTAAAACCATGTTAACCACAAATTAACCATGATTTTTCTACACTAACCATAGATTAACCATGGTATTTCTAGTAAAACTGTGGTTATACAAATGGTAATCAATACACCAAAAAAAACATGGTTACTACACCTTTACTATAGTAAAACCGTGGTTAATTTTCATAAGGGCAAATCCAAATAAATACCGTGTTCGGAAAGGAAATTACATGTACTACCACTGTAAAGACTTAGTGAACAGACACAACTCCAGTTACAGCACATTCCAAAGCAGAAAGTGACTGAGTTCTCCCTTCCACACTGTGGTCATTAAAAGGTCACAAAGGACCAGCACCATGGCCGATTTCCTGCCCTAAAACTACTTATCAACATGAGACTCCTAAAACAAGGACAGATTTGTGGAGAAAGTCCAGAACATATGGAAATAGGATCGCATCTGTCTTTCTTATCAATTCCGCGGGATCTCGAACTCCGATCACGTGACCACTTAGCGAAGGAGTTCAATAGGATGAGTTAACAAAGAAAAGACATTTTTATGGTTTGAGACTGAGCAGACCAATCTGAAAAGGACCTTGTAACCCCTGTCTGTTCATCCCCTGCACTCCAGGAAGAATGTGCATGCATATTTGCACGTAGGCAAAGTTTAAAACTATTCACAAAAACTTCACAACAGTCATTGCTGCTATTAAAACAATATGTAGCGAAACAATATGTTATGTTCAAGTGGGACTTTATATTCACGTTGTATTTTATACTCAGGCTATCGTTTATAAACTTTGCTGTGTTATTGGGATCTGTAATATTATTTTATAATCTTTGATGTCAAAGTTTCCCGATCGCCATTGTTAGTTTCACAGGTTCGATGTGACTATTTAGAATTTAGGAACATATGCATGATGGGTTATCTCCAATCTTTAATTTGAACCCTTTTGTGTGTTTTAACAGGGAAAGCTATTAACGTGTGTTAAATGTGTTATGTTTGGTTTCATATTAATCGTTACGATAAATGCAACAATTTTGTGTGAATGAAAATTAAGTTTTAGCATCACAAGGAATGATTATAACACATATAGAAATCTGCCAGGATATTTTCTTCAATGGGACAAGATAACAGAGCAGATAAATTCAAGCCTGGAAAACCGATCCATATGGGCGGGGCTCCGCCCACAAGAACCATTTCATTGGAGGAACGCCAAGGAACGCCCTGACGTCAGTCCATTCTAAAGCGGACCCCCAGCTCATTCGCTCGCTCTCTCTCTTCTCTTGCTTGCGCGCCTGACTGAAAACTTGCAAAGTGCTCATCGCCATTAACATCCGGCAGAGCAGCTGAACATCGAACCAACACTTAGTCAATATCTGAAGAACCTCTTCAAGCCTGAAGCTGACTAAAAGAACTCTAAAGACTTTGAAGCGCGCCGTTTTCACGTCACCAGGAAAACCGCCTTTCACGAGAAGGAATCCCCAGAACGACGTCACGCCACGAGCCAATCACACAAGGGCATTCCCAGGCCGACGTCACGCCACGAGCCATCCACGGAACTTCTTCAAGCTAAGAAAGAATCTTCAACTTTAACGCAAGTACAAACAATTCCTTCTCCAAAGCTTGCTGAACTTGGTTGAATTTATCTTTAAAAGCAAAGATAGAAACTCTCTGTTTGTGTAACCTCCTAAGCGGAAGTTCATGCAATAGCCACAAGGGCTAGACACCAACTTTCTTCAAAATAGCGCATCTGTGTGTATATGTATGTATGTTTGTCTGTTAGTCTCGTGTCTCAGAATAGCAATAAACTCACGTTTCTTTCATCAAAAGAAATCTGTTTTCTGTTGTGTAATTTTTCAGATCAAACAATATGCCCAGATTTTGTTTACCTATGCTCATAAATTTGCATAAAGTAATATTTGGTTTATTCTATTTGTTGGCCTAAATAAGATAAACTAAATCGTTACAGATATACTGATATTAAAAATCGCGGGACGATTGTTAATACAGTATCAATCTGACGTTTTGATTAATATCAATTAATCATATCAAATCAACCCTAAGTTTAATCTTTAAATTCCCTAAAGCTAAAAAAAAATTCATAATAAAAGCTTGACCAGAGCTAAAATTCCTTATTAAATGTAATAAATCATTACAACCACTGAAGTGAATAAATACGAGATGGGAAGAAAAATATATTTCAGTGCTTTCTCTCACAATTCTATCATTGGGTAATTATACTGTATATAAACTGCGGGCGTCAGGGAGCTGTTATTAATATGTGGGGTACTGAAACCGCTTTTGAATGCAAGCTCGTATTTTACTTTCACTTTCAAGATTTGCGAATACTCGGTGTATACTTACACACAATTTACAAGGTTAGATGTTTGTCAGTGGTCGATTTTTTCCCCCACCCCTCTCTGGCACACCATTGTCACTTGCGAAACCAAAATGGTGGCACCATGGGTAGAAACGTGCAGATAAAGGGGTGCTAATTTTATAATAAGATCCCCTTTCTACATCACAGAGGGAGCGAAGTCTGAGTGGCTCGTTTTTTTCACAAGTTTGCAGAGAAAGGCTTACCAAAAAAAAGAAAAAAAAAAAAATTTAGCTGCTAGTTCTTTTCACACTTTTTCAAGGAAAAAGTCAGATTTTCATGATGTGTCACCTTTAAGTAGAATTATGTTAGACACATTTACTCTTTCAGATTACATACATTACAAGTGTTAGATATTGTACATTTTAAAAAGCACTGACACTTATTTTCAAAAACCTTTTTTTCAATATTTTTTAATGGCAGTGCATGATTATTCAGTAAAATAATGGCACTATTTTAATTTACTAGTAAAATCAGACATTTGCCATGTTCAAGACCAACAAATTGCAATTCCCCCACTGCATTATTACATATTATATTCAGCATTAGTTTATAAGTCTACACCTGGCACTAACATGCATTTTTTGTTATTGAATCAGAAGTGGTCAGCAGATACAGGTGGAAACAGGAAACCACATATGGAGGTAGTCAGAAACACGTGAGACCATATGGCATTGTAAAGGCCAATTCGCACTGCACCGTCAGACACAGATATGTTCATTGGGTTCTGTCTGATCAGTGTGTTACCCCTATTGGCGCCTGCTGGCTTTGGTCAGCACTTGTTTTCACCGACTGAACATGTTGAATCAGTGTTTGTTGGGTCTTGGAACATCTGACATACTGTACTACTCAGCTGGTTGTCGGCATTGGTCTGCTTCTGTCAGTGCAGTGTGAACTGGACCTTAGGACCTAGACTCCCCATATTCATCGCCCATTCACCTAACACACGATCATTTAGGGACACATTGTAAATAGGGATGTTCATTTTAACCGGTTAACCGACCGATAAGTATTTTGACCGATTAATACAATCAGTTAAACGGTTTAAAAAGCCACCCCCCCGCCCCAGTAATTTATCAAAATATTTAAAAAGGTTTGCTGCATGGTTAAAATACGCTACACATATAAAAAAATTGTTTTTTTAGAGAGAAAAAACAAAAACAAAACATGTCGTATTTTATTATTTCATTCAGAAATAGGCCTAATGCCGACGTGAAATGTTTTTAAACATTATAATAAACACTGTAAACATAGCTAGATTATTTTAGTTCCCCTCACTCCACAACAAACCCTTTCAATTAACAGTACCTACTTAGAAAAGAACAAAAATTAAAAATATAAGAAGTTATAGCTATATAAAAGACAAGCCAAAATGAATTAATTTAGGCTAAAACGAAACTGAAACCAACATTGGGTCTCTCGTTCGACACAAAATCAAATGATTCCATATTCGCGATGTATTTGAACGCCAAAATATTATTTATTATGTACTTCACTTGCGTTCCAATATCCACGTAAAACAAAATGTTTTGCATAACATCACGGCGGTACGGTGATAACGCTTAACGGCACAGATTTTACTACATATTTAAACTGAGCAGTGTGTTTTTTTTCCATAAGTCTGACTGACTGTATTTTATTATGATAATGAACAGGCTGCATTGTCAAGTTAGCATTAACTGTGCATCATGCGGCGCCGGCGCAATCATTTTTTCCTTCTAACAGTGGAAGCAACTACTCCTTTTAGTCATAAAGATAATCGGAATTGTAAAAGTTTTGCTTTTATTTGTGTACATTCACAATAAAAACAAATCTTTGTGCTTTTGTAAAATAAGCCTAAAGAAAAATAGGATGCCACTTTCTGTCGTCTCCTTCCGCGCAGCACAAAAATGAACTGAAACTCTGCCTAGGCTAGCCTACTTGTTGAACAGTTTTTCTTTCGTTTTCTTAATTTATTATTTAAGTAAAAATATATTTCTCAGATAGGCCTATTTATTTGTTATATAGGCTATAGGCGTATATAGCGCCTAGCTTTATTATGTTTTTCTCTGCTCGCAGAAGCGCTGCAGGTGCGTGATGTGATATGTGATGACCATGTGAATCCTCATGTTCTGTTGTTTACTGCTTTTTGCGCACGTAAAATTAATCCCCTGGAAACAAACGTTAGTATTTTTAACGGGTCACAGACACTTATCCTTTCTAATTTAATTCAATTCTAATTTGAAATAATCTTGTCGGTTTGTAACACCTAGTCTCTTTAAAGCTGTTACTCTGAGGGGTTCAACAGATTTCTGACATGTACTGATTAAAATACTCTTCACAACACAAATAATCTTTGATTTCTA